>VMOF01000111.1:85867300-86062619 GCA_011764245.1 Trialeurodes vaporariorum | reverse complement strand
CAACTTTCAAAATCCACTCATGATGATACCATCCTAAGATGCAAATTTTTCCTGTATCATTTTGTGCCTGTACCTTAAATGTAAGTGAGTTTAGCTCTAGTTCGACTTACATGAATTATGTAGGAGCAAACCATGAGTTTAAGGTGGCAGCATTGGAAAGTCAAAAAATTATAGTAGTTTATGAGTAATTTCTTTTAGTGATTTGGTAAAAGCTCGCAAAAGTTTTTCCTTTGTAAAAGGCCATCGAAAGTTGTTATCTAAAAATGGAACATACAGGGTAGATGGTTTATCTGAAAAGTGGTTGCGACAGCAACATGGGAAAAGTTAATTTAACAAAACGGGATGCTAAATCACCAAAATATTATTGCGAAACTGGAAAAAAATAGATTATTGAATCACCAAATTGGTACTTGAAATTCACAGGAATTTTGCTGATTTAACAATTCGTGTTGTTAGTTTAACAATAATATTTTGTTGATTTATCATTCTGTTTTGTTGAATTAACCCTTCTCATTTTCGATAACACTCTTTTATCATATGAATTGTTAAAACAACTACTTATTTATTTCTGGCTGAACTTTTCGTTTGCCATCCTAGAAGTTTTGAGTGAGTTTTGATAGGTATTGTGACAGAGACTCAAACAGACGCGTCGACAACACATGTCGCGAGTGAGAGAAGAGAGAGAGAGCAAAGAGAAAAAGGGGAGAGCGAAGAGAAAGAGAATGTGTTGTCGGTGCGCATGCGCGAGTCTCGCGGAAATTCATGAGCAGGTCTGCCGGCCGATGGAAAGAGAAGAGATATTTTACCCGGCGCCTCCACCATGTGGTGAGGTGACTTTTCCCTTTTTACCTACACCCTTCGATCAACTCAGGATCTGGCGTTTGTCGCCCGCAAAATATCTTGCCACGGAGCACACCCCAGGTTCTCTGATAAAAGAGATCTTATTGTGGTGGTGCTTGTGCCAAGATATTTTGACGTACTAAATTCACAGGTGAAAGGCCAGCGGGTTCCCGTGTGGGATCTTTCGTGGAGCTTCACCTATGAATTAGTATGGACGACCTACGGGTTCCTTTGTTGATCGGATGCCTAACAGATGACGATTGAAGAGATCAAAACAATCTCAATTTGAACAATTTTAAATATTTATTTTGATCGAATAATTATAAATGACAAACGAATTAATCACGGCTGTGTCCGAACCCGATACGCTGCCGCGTTGATCGGGCCAGATCACGCCAGATCCTGAGTTGATCGAAGGGTGTAGGTAAAAAGGGAAAAGTCACCTCACCACAGTATTCTTTTCAGCTTAACGTAATTTTCGAGATCATTTGACAAGATAAATGAATGAACCCAATAAACCCAATGAAGCAATGAACCCTTTTGAAACTTACAGACGATAGAGTCCTTATATACTATGAGACTTGCGCCATTGCTGAATCCATCTCTGATTGGCTCTCAGATTTAGGCTGTCAAGAAAGCTCCGAGAGCCAAATGCAAAATAGCGGAGGGGTTGTTTACTTTTCGCGAATTTGCTCTCATTACACATTTGAAGTAACAGTGACTGCGGTAATTTTTGTGAATTTTTCCTCTGCTCGAATGTTATTATGGAGAACATTATCTCTTTCAATTACGACCGTTATTGTCAAGAATCTGAACCTAACCCATGAGAGTGGCAACAGCGCAGAGGCAAGTGGCCATCCGCCATTTCCAATTTGCCTCTTGGGGGCGCCAGTGATCCGCTTCTTCTTCTTCATTTTGAGAGTCTTGTCGCAACTCTCATAGTATATATAGGGGCTCTAATAGACGAAACCTTCCAATTTCTGAAAACAACATCTCGTTAAAAGATCGTTTCTGTTCCTTCTTCTTTTTTCAAGGAGCAGGAAAATATTAGTTAAAATAAAGACTCGCACTATAACAAACTATATACTTCCTTGGAAAAATAACTTCTTCCGATAATTCCACCCGTTGACTTTTTATTGAAAAGTTCTCATCGCTCTTCACAACTTGATATTGCTTTTTGTTTCCATCGCGCTTCTACGTTTTCACCTTTTGATCTTTTCGCCTTTTTACGACTGGCCAATTTCATAGGAATCAATTATCGATCAATAAAATATCAAGTTCAAAGAGAGAGAGAGGCAGAGACAGGGAGAGAGAGAGAGAGAGAGAGAGAGAGAGAGAGAGAGAGAGAGAGAGAGAGAGAAAGGTGTTTATAGTTTCCACATTTTCACAAAATGAGTGATGCGCGAACAATAGGCTATTGTGCCAACAGCCAACGTCACAGAGGGTTTTGTTCCCGGCCCTCTGTTTACGTTGGATTGGACTCGGGGGGGGGGGGGGGGGGCAGCATAATCAACTCAAATGCTCATTACGCGCATCAATCACATCAAAATCGGATTGGACCCCCCCCCCCCCCCCAATCCCGTCTACGCTTTCACTTTCGCGCGCGCACTTTTCCTCAACCCACATGCAAATAAGTTGACCGTGGACACGAACATTTTGCACGGACGACACAAGCAAACTCTAAACAATGAGGACGTTGTCGAGAGGAAGGGCTCGTGAAGCTATAAGGTAAACTCTTCCGAAAGAGTTCTCATTTCATAACAATGATAGCTATCGGGAACGAGCACACTCAATATTTTATAGACCCTCTTTTGAAAGTATACCCGCAATTTATTCCCTCAGGTTGTAAGGGTGCTACGGTAACACTGCACCGCGCACCGGTGTGTTTTTGTCCGGTTATATTGATGGCTGGCGCAACGCAGCGGTAAGCAACGGAATGAATGTGGGGGTCAGGGGACCTCACCGGAGTGCACACCGCGCCGGGGTTGTCCGTCTCAATCTCTCTCTCTCTCTCTCTCTCTCTCTCTCTCTCTCTCTCTCTCTCTCTCTCTCTCTCCCTTTCTATTTCTCTCTCTCTTTTTTTCTCTCTCTTTCTCTCTCTTTCTTTCTCTCTCGCCTTACCCCTCTCCCTCTCTCTCTCTCTTTCTCTCTTTCTCTCTTTCTTTCTCTCTCGCCTTACCCCTCTCCCTCTCTCTCTCTCTCTCTCCTCTTTCTCCCTATCCCTCCCTATCTCACTCCCTCTCTCTCCCTCTCTCTCCCTCTCTCTCCCTGTCTCTCCCTCCAATTGATATAAGTTTAATTTATGTTTGGAAAAACGTGTTGCCTGCAAGTGGAGGAGTGAAGCACAGAGCAGAGCCGCCCCCTTCGGCTATTTCCTCCCGCCGAGTATTTGCTCGTTTTGGTGAGTATTTACTCATTTTAATGGTCACACAATGAAGGCGTCACGTTTTGGCGGACGCGTCGCGAAGCTTTGAGATGTTCATATACAAGTCCCCCCCTCATCCACCAGTGGCGCAGTGAGGGTTAGAGGCACTGAGAGTGAAGCACCTCCCCCCTCCCCCCCACATTTGGAAAATCATTCTTTTATTTCATTTTCCCCAATGTTTTGCCACCTTCGAGAATAATATAAAACTGCGAATTAAGTCTTCTTCGCGAGTAAAGTCACCCCCGTTATAGAGTCATGGGTGGATGGCCCCCTCCCACACTTCTCCCCCCCCCCAGCAAGTGATTACACACATCTAACAAGGTTGACATTTAGAGATGCGGCATTCATATAAAAACGAATTCTCTTGTCAAATTTGGCAACAATGGGTGAAGACATAAGGATATTGCACGAGTAATGAGTGCGGTGAGGAAGAGATTAAGAGCGTTCCAGATTATATCGTCGACGATATGGTACAATATGAGGCAAGCACGAGCTAAGCGACGTGCGACGTCATCTTTACACGCCTCAAAATTTCACTCGAGAAACTGCAAATAAGCCAAAGGGATTAACCCGCAATCCATCAATGCATCGCTTAGTTAGAATTAAGCGCCTTTAGATTTCCGCCCCCTCATTAATTAGTATTCGCTGTATATAGGTAAAAGTATATACTCTACGCACCTTTTCTGCTAAGGAAAGGTGCGCAGGGAACTAGGGGACCATTTAGGATCGGCACCTGCCCCTAGCGGATCCAGAAAGTTTTTTCGAGAGGGAAGAGGGGACGCATACGAAAGTTGAAAAATGAGCACCCGGACCCAAACCACTTCAAGTCCTCTGGTGCTTTCTTTTTCCTTAACAATAAAGAGCAAATAATTGCTGTCGATGCTTCATTTTTCATGGGTCCCCTCTCCTCCCCGAAAAAACTTTCTGGCTCCGCCTGTGATGTATAGAGGAGGGTCACCAATACTGGACCGGTACCCCAAAACCGGACCGCCTCGCGTTCCACCGCCATAATGGTGCTGTGCTGTAGCGGCAATGGCGTGAAGTTACTCCCTTTTACCTGTAGGTGTCGCTCATGCATCGAAACCTCAGGTTCATCCATTGTTTTTGTTGTAAAACGCATTTAAGGCTAAAACTCGGCGATTCGTGACTGTCAAAGTTTCCAAGTGGTTACTGTTGGGGCCTAAAATTTATACTTAAGGTAAGGTAGTGATTTTTTGTGATTTAATGTTATTTGGTGGCACCGAAGGTTCGTAAATCTGTCTAAGTTTTTACTTTGGTCCCATTTCTTTTACCGTAGTGAGGTTAGAAAGCTCAGCACTGAAATCCCCTTAATCGGACCGCCTAGATTTTTGGCCTGGATGAGGAAATTTTGATGACATTCTGAGTATTGTGGGCTTACCTAGCTGTTATATTGGTGGTTTGCAGATGTTTTCAATCTTTATTTCAATGGATTTTCAATTATTGCTATTTTCACCATTTTTATCTCAATTGCTCGCATCACAATTTTTACGATTAATTTCATTTTTGGATTTTCCAAGGTACAAATGCTGACTTGTTTCATTCCCTCTCATGGCGTGCCTTAGCCATAGTTGCTAAGGTAATAAATATGCATTTAGAGCAAAAAATCAGTGATTATGAGTGAAATTTACCAGACGGTCCGGTTTTGGAGCCCCTTTTCTCAGACGGTATTTTTGACTTCTTTCGCAATTTTCTTTCTCACAAAAAATTTAATGGCTCAAATTTTTAACCAAGGCAATTTTTTAAAGGTAAGAGCTCTATGTACACGTTGATATAAAGTTTTTTAAATTTTATTAATTTTTAGCTGCGAGTTACACCACAAAAACAAAACAGCGGTCCGGTTTTGAGTCCTTAATCTAGTGATCTCAAAGCTCATTTCTCGATCTCGAAAATGTGTTAATGTTCATGAAAATTACACATCAAACTAAAAGGTATGTTATATGTATTAACATACAATTAGATTAGATCTCATTTATAGCTTTACTTTGTTTTCATTCGCACAAATTGAATTTGTAAAACTGAAACCTTCAAAACAATTCTGCTATAGCTCGGAGGTGGTTGGAAAGCCTAGGCGGGTTTCGGACAAATTTGATATCTGAGCGGTCATTTGCTTGAATTTAATGTCAAAAAAATTGGCAAAAGCAATTTGCATAAGACTAAATAGTACGCGACGCGTTTTATGCCTTTTTCTGATTGATTTTCTCTTAATTAGGGGCTGAGAAAAAAAAATTGGGAGCCTTACTTTCTGAAAGACCATCATATGTAATTGAGAAAAGTGTAATTTTAGATGCAAAGAGTTTGTTTTTCAGTTTGGCTATCGTTTTCAAATAGCTCTTTTGATATCGCGCTTGAAAAAAAAAAGCCAAGGATAGAAAATATGCTATACGTTTTCTGGATCTAGACGTATAAAGTTTGCTTCGCAGAGTATATTGACCTACCGATTGAATTAATTGTACCCATGGGCGGATACTGGGAATTGTCTTTCTCTCTCTCTTTCCATTTGAACTAGTGTGTTGGAGAAGGATAGCAGAGGGGGCCATCACGTGACTTTGGCCCCCTATTCTGTCCTTTTCTAACGCACGATTTCAAATGGGAGGAGAGAGAGAAAGACAATTCCCTGTATCCGCCCATGATTGTATACCACCGCACAGTTTCGTTTCGGAAAGGAAGCTTATTATAAGTTCATCATTTTCATCGTTCAAAAGTTTGGCTTCGATGCGCGCGGAGATATATTTTTATCCCGAGCGATTCCTTCAATGGTTTTTTAAATTGGTGAGATGGATGCGCGGGGGTAAGTGTATATTGTATTCTCCGCGATTCAATTTGACCCCCGCTTTTCCACTCGTAAACTTTCTCATTCCGATCGGAGTCAATTTGATTCGAATATACGACAGTTTATTTCTAGCTAAACTACAGATAAAGAAACGGAAAAAAAAAATACAAATAAAAACCTTGCCAAAGTATCATGCCTTGCAACCTCTCAGTCATGATATTCTCCCGGCGAAATTCTCCGCCGTTTCTCCCTGTAACTTTTTCATTTACTTTCGCGGTTCCTTTGATTCAGCGGCGGCGGCCGCGCGGTTGCATGAGACGCTGCTGACAAACAAGGTAAACAAACTTGTCGTTCCACCGAGGGGGGGGGGGGGGGGGGATAGGAGCAAAGAGATCGAAAGAGAGACCGGAACTCGCGTGTTTACTCCCAGCGCCTGCACGCCATGCAAAAGCAACCGTCAACGCAACCCGCTTTACATATTTGCACCCGCGAGCCAAAGACCGAGTGAAGCAGAGTGACCCTTTTGTGGTGACGTGGCCGAGAGGGTGGGAGGGAGGGGCCAGGAGTAGCCGAGGGGCATTCGCCTTATGTGCCGAGAAAAGGAAGTTTTTGACCCCCTCGCCCCCTCATATCACTCTCCGCGACTACTCCCTCGGAAAAGAAAGGAAGAAAAGAAGGTAGCGCGCAGTAGGGAGAATAAGAAACTGATCCTGAATAAAAAATAATATTTACGTCCGCGCAATTAAAGGAATTTTCGGCGTCAAGACTTGGGATTCTTTTTTGAAAAAATTCCGAGGGCTAAACTTCATTGTGTGTTATCATTTTTTCTTCTTTTTTTTTTGGACAGTTGAGCAGCGAAGTTGAGTCAAAGGTTGAAATACCTGAGCAAACATTCCTATAAACATTATAAACATTTTTTTTTTTGTCAAAAGATTGCCTCTTGGCGGGTCCTTTATGGAAGCATATCTACTGAGACTTTAAATGTCCTATAAGAATAGGCTTGTGAATTCGAGCGAAAAGTTCAACAGTTTTACGATGAATCAAAACATTTTCGTTCGATCATAGCATCGAACTAAAAAAGTTTCGGTCAAAATTATTAGCTGATTCGAAATTGCGAACTATTAAAGTTTTGATTAATAGAAACTTTCACATTTTTTTATTGCATTCTCGAACGATATTACGATATTTGATGAGGATGTTAGCGATCGGTCGGAAAATTCCGTTTCAATCAAGCGTGACTCTATCAAACGCACAGATCTACCTGTAAACCTTCATCAAATTAAACTTTCACTGAAAACCCACCCGTATAACAATGTCATGCACTTTGTGATGTTAACCAAGATAGCAACAGCATAAAGAATAGTGAATTGTTTTTCGGTATAAAAGAGAGATATGTTAGGGTAATGGATGAATGCTATACAGAAAAAAGCTGTCTCTAAATAGACAAGGCTGGGAGCCACTTGTTAGAACGCTCATAGAATTTACGGGCCCCCTTAGCCCGCTCTCTAAGTCGGACCTAATATTCTTAAATACGAGTAACCCCCCCCCCCCCCCCCCAAAGAGCTGAGTATAGTTTGGCTGGGTTTGTGATTCAATTATTTTTCAGAAATAATATCTAAGGTCATCATTTCAATTTAAGGAATGTTATCGGAGCGGTTTTCATTTTAGGACACTGTCCTGTTTCCAACAAGGGTTTGATGACGATTTTAATCCAATTATAGAATCCCATTATTAACCAAAAAGAAACAAAAAAAAAAACAAAAAAAACAGGTGTATTAGTGTGGCGAATCGTGATCAATCGATAATCGCTACTCCTCCATGTGAGTTTCTACATATGTATCGATTGTTTGGAGGTTCGATCGAAAGCCTAAGAATCGATACTTTTCATTGATTAATGTAAACCGTAGTTATCGATACATTCGGAATTCACGATCAAGCGCAGCAGCGCTGCTTCGTGCGATGATGAGCGATCAATGTTTGTTTGTTTATTTCTCTGAAACGAAAACTGGCAAAAGTGCATTCATGGTTAAATTCAATTTGTGAGGCGCGGGCATCATGTAACATGTTGAAAGCCCATTTTTTCAACCAGGAATAATAAATAAACGCACAGATAAAGAAGAAAAATTATGAAAGGGAGTTTTTTTTTAAGATTTAATGATCTTGCTCCCTGCAACGAAAAGGATGCAGCCTGTGTGACAGCTTTCGCACAAATTGCGCGGCAGTTAGAAGCGAGCTTAGAACGTAGCTCACTAAAAAGCATTCTTAAGTATTTTACTTCTCCTCTCCTCCTCCTGCATATTCTCCTTCATCTTCTTTTACTTCTTCTTTTTTCTAAATAATACAATCTAAAATACTGGCAATGAAAAAATAGAAAGAAAAATTAAAAAAATATAACATCATTTGCATTATTTTGGTTCTTTCTTTTTTTTTTCTTTTTGGTTATTTTTCTTTAATTTTCCGTTCTTAATGTAGCCGCTTAGTCAGTTCTTACGAGTCAATCTAGATTTAAAAAGAAAATGAAAAAAAAAAGACTTATGACATTTATTTCCTTCTCGGTTTCTTAATTGAATCGCGAACATAAGGCGGATATTTACGAAAATAGAACTCGTAAAAAGATATAAGAGAAAAAATATAATTGAGGAGGAATTTCAACGCAAATGCGAATATTTAAAAGTGGAATGTTTTTCTCGGTTCTCATGTGACGCGGAGCCCAATAATGGTTAGATAACACGTATCGGTCGCAACTGTTTTGAGCTAATTCTGGCCATGACCAAGGACATGACAATAATTAGCTTAAACT
Organism: Trialeurodes vaporariorum; assembly: GCA_011764245.1. Classification (NCBI taxonomy): domain Eukaryota; kingdom Metazoa; phylum Arthropoda; class Insecta; order Hemiptera; family Aleyrodidae; genus Trialeurodes; species Trialeurodes vaporariorum. The sequence goes on along the minus strand of VMOF01000111.1, from coordinate 86,053,763 downwards.
ACTTTATGCACCCTTAGGTGATAAACAGTGTAGGAGTGGAATACGCTAATGAAGATTCCACTCCTGACACAATAATATATAAGGTGACTATCACCTTAGAGAGGGCTCTCTTGTTCGTTCTGGTTCTTCTCTTCGTACTTCTGTAAGCTCCGTGTCACGGCTCCGAAACCAGCTGTAATTATTTGTGAATAAAACCTTTGTATAAACTCGCAACGCTCGTCTTTGACTTAAACGCTACCACGAATCACGTTATTATATTATAAAGTGTTCAGTCTGAGGACCGACCACAATTGGTGGCAGCTATAGTGATTCGAATCCACAAAGTTTTAAAGAGATTACACTGTCCGCAATCAGTGGCAGCAAGTGATTTGAACCAAAGATACGTGATAGTTACAGTTAAATCGGTGATAGTTTTTCTTCGAGAACGAAAACTAAATCCTTCGTCGACGAAAGTGGACTTCAGGTTAGTCGTGATACTTTAAGATAATTCAATGATTGCATTTCCCTGTGCTCCTATTATGTTTAAAACCTCCCCTTTTCCCCTCCACCACCCGCTCATATTTTTTTTTTTTTTCAGGTTGTGTTTTAGAAAATAAGAAAAGTGCTAATTTTAAGGGCAGATAAAAAGTTACAAAAAACTTGTGATTTTCCAACGATTTATTTCAAGAAAAAAAAAAAAAAAATCGTAAATTATAGCAATAATGTCGTCTCCTGATGGTAATATTTCAGGAGCATCTGAAACAAACAACGATGACAAAGAGCTGATTAGTCTTATGTTAAGTAGGTTGCCATATTTTTCAGACAAACCGAATCAAAACATTGGCTATTTTCTTAACGAGTTCGAAGAAATTAAACAACTGGCTAAGTGGTCAGAGCAAAAAGCGTTTTATTTTTGCCGAACAAAATTAGGTGGTGAAGTGCTGAATTATGTAAAAAATCAGCCGGAAGTTACTGAACATACGTACGAGTCTCTGAAAAAATTGTTAGTCTCTAGGTACGAAAAAGTAGCAGATTTAGGTTATGAAAGAATTCAATTTTATACTAGGGCACAAGAGCCAGGAGAAACTGTTAGGGAATTTGCATCAAAATTAAGGGAGCTTGGATACGCATGTAAAGAGAAGGGAATAAACGGAGCCGAAGAAGAAATTTTACAGAGACACCTGCAAGAGCAGCTGAAAACAAATTTTCTCAAAGGGCTAAATGACTCAATTAGAAGATTTGTCATTGTTAGAAGGCCAGCAACGTTTGAGGACGCTATTAAAGAAGCAATGTTCGAAGAAGAGCAAATCAAAGAAATTACATGTGATTACTGTCAGAAAAAAGGACACTTAGAAAAAGATTGTAGAAATAAAGCAAGATCACAATCAAGACATACCAGTAGTCAAAATTTTAACAGTAGAAACAATAATTATGGTCCGCAAAACGAAAGAAGAGAGTATAATAGGAGTCAAAACCAAAATTATAACTCTCAAAATGGACATTATTCGCAGAAGTTTAATCAGGGTAATAATCAGAATTATAGGTATTCAAATAATCAGAGGGAACCAGGATATAAGGCAGCAAAATAATGATAGGAATGTCAATTTAGTTTCAAAAAATAAGGATTTTTGAATGCCCCCCACTAGAAATGGTGGGGGGAAAAAAGGCGACAATGCCATTTCAATCCCGTTGAGAAAAAATGATTTGGGATATGTTGTAAATATTAGAATAAAAAATGTAAAAAATATTCCAGCTTTTTTAATCGATACTGGGAGTGTCATTTCGATAATTCAGAGTAACGTTCTAGCAGGTTTAATTAAATTTGTGAATAGGAATAGGCGTAGTTATCTGACGAATATAAGTGAATCAAATGTCTTAACTTTAGGTACGATAATGCTCACGCTTTTGCATGATGGCAAAAGATTCCAACAAGAATTTCATGTCGTTGGAAGCAGAAATTTAGACCCAGTAGGAGGCATAATAGGCATGGATTTCATCGAAAAATATTCTGCCAATCTAATGTTCACGGAAAATAGTATGACAGTAACACGCAGCGATACTTACGCAAATGTCCTGAGATGGGCACCAAGTAATCCAATTTTTGCGGAACCAGATAGGTCTGTGACTAGAGAACCTGACAAAATTCAGGAGAAATCAAAGTATACTCACAGAAAAATGAAAAATGGAGAGCGACTCTTCAAAAACAGTAGGAAAATTAATAGCAACCATAATGTCATTTCTAGTGGCTCTGCTAAAAGGAAAACAGAAAAAAGTAATTATTCAGTCCAAAATAAGGTAAGGTATCAGGTCAAAACTAGGCACCCATATTCTCTTAGCCCGCAATCAAGTATAGATTGCGAGTGCTTTATAGAACCATATCTTGATTCAGAAAAAACTTATTTTTTCACGAGGCAAAGGCAAAATGATCATAACGTCTATTCATTGGATCATTTTGTCTCTAAGGTAGTTAAAGGTACGATTATAGTACCTATGTTTAACAATAAGGCCAAAAATCATTTTTTTAAAGGCAGGAACAGTGGTAGGAAGCTTGTCAGAGTTTTCGATTCCATCTCATTGGATTACGGATTCTTCGCCAAAACAGAGTAAAAAAGAAAAAACTGAGAGACAGGCAAAAATAGAACCAACATTTTGTGAGAATGGGGCCGAAATTTCTGACAAAGCTGCCTTCAATAGTTCACAGAAATCCAGGCATCTTAATTTTTCAGGCAACAAAAAACCAACGACGCGGCAACAGCGCCATCAAAATATGCCGAAAAATAAAAAACCGAAAGGGAATTTTACAAAAAACATTTCCAAAAATAGAACGCATCACGCGCAAAACAGCGATGCATTGAAAAATAAGTCACTTAATGACCAGCCTCAGGTAATCAACACCTCAACGAGGAGAAACAATTTTGGTTACATCACTACGATCAAACTCTCGGAAGACACTGCACTAGCCGCTAGGTCCGAAACTATTTGCGTAGGTACAATTAAAGATCCGCACGCAGTTAACATAGGTGACTCATATTATTTTGAGCCGGTTGCAGAAGTTAAGAACGGTGTTTTTGCCGGAAGAGCTTTAATAAATATTCTTCCGAAATCGAAAGTCTTGATCAAACTAATAAATGTGTGTGATCAGGAAATTGGATTGCAAAAAGGAACCTTAATGGGTTTTGTAGATCCGATAAACAAATATTCAGTTCACAGATATTCCTACCCAGCGTATAGGGACGAAACCGTGAACAGGGAGGCCAAAAAGCATGTTAATGCAGACTTATCTCATTTACCAAAGGAAAAACGAAAACCTTTGCAGGATTTATTGAATAAATACAGTGACGTTTTTATCACGGGTCCAAAGGACAAATTAACGACAACGTCATTGGTGGAATTCGATATCCCTACGGGCGATGCAAAACCATCATACCGAAGGCAGTATCGAATTCCTCTCTCACAAAAACCTCATCTGCAAAAGTTAGCAGATGAACTTGAGGAGCAGGGTGTAATTGAAAAATCCCCCTCCCCTTGGAACAGTCCAGTCATATTAGTTCAGAAAAAAACTAAAGACGACAACGGAAATCCAGAGCTTAGGTTCATCACGGACTTTAGGCACATAAACAAGCTCATCACGGTATCGCATTATCCATTACCATTAATCGATGACGTAATAGATCAGCTTGCTAACTCTACTCATTTTTCTCAAATAGATCTTTCAAAAGCATACTATGCAGTAAACGTAAAAAAGGAGGATGTTCCAAAAACGGCGTTCACCATTAACCAAAATTCATATGTGTATCGCAAAATGCCTATGGGACTATGCAATGCGCCAGCCACTTTGGCGCGTCTAATTCAAATAACTTTCAATAAAATGATTGGAAGAGATGTCATGTGCTACATGGATGACATCATTCTTTATACAGCAGATTTTCAACGCCATTTAGATAGATTAGAAGGAGTTTTTAAAAGACTCAGAATGGCCAACTTGAAAATCAATGCTAAAAAATGCGCTTTTCTTAAAGATAAACTTGATTTTTTGGGTCATACAGTAAGTGCTGCAGGATTAGAACCAAACGATTTAAAAGTCAAACAAATTTTGGATTTAAAACCACCTAGAAATTTAAGAGAAGTTCAAATGGTTATGGGAATTTTTAATTATCTAAGGAGATTTATTCAAAACTTCGCAAAAATCAGTGCAGACATTGTCAAGTTAACGAGAAAAAATACCCCTTTTCACTGGGAGGAAGCACAAGATAAAGCATTTAAAGCACTTAAAGAAAAAATAACAAATTATCCAGTTCTAATGTTTCCTGACCCAGAAAAGAAATTTTTTTCTAACAGTAGACGCATCAGGTATCGGATGTGGGGCAGTACTTAGTCAAAAAGACGATTCAGGTAAAGAGCGTCCCGTCGCTTACGCATCCAGAGGATTTTCGGAACCAGAGCAAAAATACTCTACTATAGAAAGAGAAATGATAGGAATTCAATTTGCCGTCAGTCATTTTAAACCCTATCTCTTTGGTCGAAAATTCACTATTTTTTCAGATCATATGCCGCTGAAAAATCTAAACAGCGTACCGTTTAGAAATTCTAGGTTAGAAAGAGCCGCGGTATTTCTTCAACAGTTTGATTTCAATATGGTTCATATAGCTGGAAAATCAAAAGCCATGTCACAGGCAGATGCATTAAGTCGCCTACCGACAAATTTAAATAAAATTTCGGATTCAATTTTACAAAATCCACTTTTTTCTAGAAAAAGCATCAGAACTTTTCAAATAAATGACCCATATTGCAGGCAAATTGTTGCTGACTTGCGGAAAACTGAAAGACTCCGCAACAAATATTATTTTTTAGACGATGATAAACTCTTGTTTCGTGCAGGTAATTCATGGAATCAAGATGATAAATTATATATTCCGAAGGAAGCAATTCCTAGGGTTTTGGAAATCTGTCATGACAAAACCGCACACGTTGGATTTGACAAAACTCTAGAATTAGCTAAGAGACATTTTTTCTGGCCGCAGATGAATAAAGATGTTTCAAATTACGTCGCTAGTTGTCAAAACTGTCGTGAGCATAAACGCTCAAATTTTGACAAACCGGCACCGCTGCAATCATTTACCTATCCGACACGTCCGTGGGAACTAGTTTCATGGGACTTCGTCGGTCCAATAGCGCCAGATTTGTCAAACAATAAATATATTTTGACAATAATATGCCATTTTTCAAAATTCCTCGTCGCTTTTGCATTAAGAGATCAATTAGCGACGACGGTTGCCAAATGTCTCAGTGACGTCATTTCACGATATGGAGTGATGCATAAAATTTTTTCAGATAGAGGACCTCAATTTACAGGTACAATTTTAAAGGATGTTTGCAAATTTTTAGGAATCAAACAAATATTCACTACTGCATACAATCCAAAATCAAATGGTTTGACAGAAAGAACAAATCAGACGATTATTAAAATGCTGTCAGGATCTCTTGACTACAATGATGTTAATTGGGGAGCTCAATTACCTTTAGTTGTCTCAGCATACAACAATACAATCAATTCATCAACAAAATATAGTCCCAATTTTTTATTTTTTGGAAGAAATTTCGATTTGCCATTTGATACTTTCTACAAGCCAAGAACAATGAATTACAATATTGACAATAATTACCCCGCCGAAGTCGAAAACAGACTAAAATTGGCATATCAAAACGTAGAAAAAACACTGCAGAAAAAAGCAGAAAAAAGAAAAAATTTCTATGATAGAAAAACAAAAGAGCCTGACTTCACGATTGGTCAAAAAGTAACTCTTTTTACCCCCACTATAAAGAAGGGAAGATTTAAAAAATTCAATAACAAATATGAAGGAACGTTCATAATCCTTCAGAAGATAGGTCCTGTTACATTCAAAATAAGGTGTATGACTACGCATAAAACTCAACTTGTCAACGCCAATAGGTTAAAACCCATTGTAGAAAGAAAATCGCATTTATCCTATAATTACCCTCCTATGATTTCAAGGATAAACGAAGAATGGTTGAAACAAAAACAGGAAGAGAGAAGAAGACATAGGGAAAATACAGGTTCAGACGACAGTAGTAAGTCCAATCTAGAACCGGAAAATAAAAGCGGCAACAGCGCTTTATTAATTGACGTTCCATCGAACGCATCGATTGAGCCACCGAGCTCTCCTCTGCCACCCTCCCCTGAAGGTGTTGGCAGTGCAGCTCATCCACTAGATCAAGGTATAAATGACGAGGAAGAAAGGAACTTACCCCTTCCTCTCTCCTCTTCACTTTCAAGTTCAGATTCAGAACATGATTTTGGCGCAAGTACGCCCAAAACCAAAAAATTAATTAAATTAAATTTAGCTGATTTTAATACGCCGAGCGATGATAGCGACTTGAGTCCTATTAGCTCACCGTCTTATGAAAGGTACATTCCAGGTACATCCAGAAAAAAAGAAAAGCGAACTCATAAATCTGATAATTTTATCAATGAATCAATTAAAAAGATTACGAAAAAGTTAACAGGCAAAAAGCCAATTAAACAAAAAATGATCAAAAATTTGAAAAATCTGCCCTTACGGCGCAAGCGATCAACTAAAAAACTAATCAGAAATAAAACTTGGGCTAAAGTCCCAAGACATCACATGAAATTACGCTCTCAAACAGAGAGTGAAAGAAGTTCGCCTTCCTTTTTTGAGGATAGCTATATTGAACTGGAAGATGCACAATCAGAAGAGGATATTTTTCACACTCCTAATCAACTTTCAGTTGATCAGGAACTGTCGGAAAATCATCTTGACCGAAATATCGCTAGCAATACTGAAAAAACTTTATGCAATGAAAGTTCGGATTCAGGAGAGGAAAGCGAAAAAATGCATCAGCCAGCAATTAGTTCAAATATCAGTAAAAAAGAAGAACAAAATGAGGTGGGGGAAAATTCAAAAGAAAGAGGTAGAATAAGCCCAGAATTAGAACGGGAAAGTAATGAGTCAAGTTCAGGTTCACTCCTTTCATTAAATTCACAAGTAGAACCGGACTTTGACTGTCAAATCGAAAGGTCACCCACCCCGTCCCCACCACCACCCTTACCGCCTAAGAAAAGGGACCTAATTCTAGAATCTTTCATTAATGCGTCAGCAGCAACAAGGAAAAGAATCCTTAAAGCACACAAACAAAACCCAGGTATGATAACGTTCTTAAAAGAAAATGGGAAAAAATATAATCTTAGGAACGTTCCAGAGAGAAAATCTCGAAAGGCACAGCTAGCAGAGATGCTTAATTTCAAGTCAATGTTTTATAATATTTAAGCGACCAAACGGAAATTTAACTCTAAATAGAGATTTCTCTTCACCTTTTTCTCTCACTATCAATACATAGGACTCAAAATTTGAGCCGCGACTTATGAATGTTTAAACCAATAAACATTCCCAATTCCATTTAGGGAAGCATCATTTTTTGTCTCATCAACAAAACTTTAGTTAAAACTTTAGAGACAATAATTTCTTTTAAAAAGAGTTTATTAAACCGAAAAATGCAAGCACGAGTAGTGAGCTACTTGCGCAACTCTTTTTTTGCCCTGATCAGGCTGAAAATAAAGGAAAGATGATCTTTTGTTTATACATTTTGACACTTGAGCCCTCGATGCACGTTTACTTTTTCCTATATTTTTAATTTCGGGGCCCCGGATCGACTCACAGTGGTTACCTTAATCGGTCGTCACAGAGTCATACAGTTGAATGGTCGCCTTAACCAGCCTTCATTCAATATGATTGTTTCTAATTCTGAAGAAACTTAACTAATGTTGCGTGCAAAAGGGACACAACTGACAAAAGTGCTAAACACACAAGAAATTCTTGAAACAATAGTTTTTTTTAGGAAAAAACATCAATGAATTTTAGGAAAATTTAATAAACTCAGGAAAGTCTATTATTTGAAAAAATCCTAAGTGGGATACTTTTCTCTTTCTATTTAAAAGTTTGCTCATTGAAGCACCAAACTAGAATTTTTAGTTGGCATAACTAGCAAAAAGCACTATGGTATAATATATAAATAAATTATTTGAAACACTTACCTTGGTAGTAAAAGGGCACCGAAAGGCAAGCATTACAGGTGAAGTATATTCCAGGAAATAAGCATCCATTAAACTAAAACTTCAAATGCATTTCACCATTTCACCACTTTAATATTTTGAAAAATCGGAATAATTCGAAAAAAAAAAAAAAAAATAAATCGAAAAATTGCAATCGCGAATGCGCGATTAAAAAGTAAAAATTAGCTATGTGTGTGGCGTCTATAAAGTCGTATCGCACGAATATTTTTTTTAAGTAAAGTGCCATGTTAAGTTTTGGTTTTTTCAAAAAATATTGAAAAAAAAAAAAACTAAATAAAAACTAACATATATTACTGACAGCTCGAGTCAAAGTTGTCACTTCAAATCATTTGCGAATTAAAACGTTGGAAACTCAAGTCTTAATTTTCAATTTCAGTATACATTTCCATTGCTATAACGATTAGAAATGAATAAAAGTTACTTGTCCATATTTATGTCATGAGACAGCATAACGGTTCAATACTTACCGATTTTTGCAATTTTTCCAAATTTGGCATTCATTTTTATTTTGGGGAAAAATTTTATATATTTTTATAATTATTGGGTATTTTTCTTTATTCAAGAGCATGGCCTGGAAAATTCTTCCTATACAAAGCCTTCCACTTTCCCAATGCAATCAAATTAATTGTCTTGAGGATTGCGCTCTAACTTTGAACCCATATAAAACGTATACCTGTTAAATTACATAAACAGTCGTCTACTCTCAGGAAAATTCATCTGATTACAGATCTTCCTCCTTTGATCACCATACAAAGCATCATTATCACGAAGCATTGGAGCAAACAAGCAGCATACGGGGCAACAGTTAGCAAATCAATTCAAGATGGCACAGATTCTTCCGATGAACTTCCATCAAGGCAGCAACGCAAAATTGGACCATGGCACTGGGCATAGACGGAACGTTATGCCTGCAAACACTCGAAGACAACCTTTTGCATCATCCCACTTTTCACCATCGTCCAATTACATGAAGGCGCAGCATCCCCACCTTCCATGGTGAAAAATTACATGAAGGCGCAGCATCCCCACCTTCCATGGTGAAAAATTACATGGAGGCGCAGCATCCCCACTTTCCGTGGAGAAGTATCTACCGTGGCAACACTCTGGCAAAATCGACGCAACAGACAAGTTTGTGACAATCAAGTCACTACTATGGACTCAGCGGTCAAGCATTACTTTTGCATGCTAATCAATGAACTCTCTGGTCTGGTCTCTATCAACGTCAGCTAATCAACCAACTTTTCTGATTGGCACAATATCACGACTCCATCGGCCATCCAATGGGAAATCAACGACATTCAAGCAAATACACAGTCTCACTTGGACCTGGCCTGGACCGGCAATCATTATCTCACGACTGAAACGTATCTCTGAAAAGGCCATTTTCAAAGGCATCAATCAACAGAGCTTTCAGCCCAATTTTCCTTTATCTTTTTAAAAAGGATTATCAATTCGAACTCTGATTCGTTAAAAACTTTTACTTTTTTACTTTTTTTTCTCAAAAGTTTAAATTTCATTAATGGAACACACTTTTATATTATTTACTCAGTGGTTCCAATTTCAATTTTTATCTTAAATTTCTCAACCGTAGAAATTGACCGGAAAAAACGTATTTCCGTTTATTTGTATTTAGGTCTCACGGGGACGCTCGACTTTTGAGGGCCCCCAGAGTTGTGACGCGGAGCCCAATAATGGTTAGATAACACGTATCGGTCGCAACTGTTTTGAGCTAATTCTGGCCATGACCAAGGACATGACAATAATTAGCTTAAACTACTTTATGCACCCTTAGGTGATAAACAGTGTAGGAGTGGAATACGCTAATGAAGATTCCACTCCTGACACAATAATATATAAGGTGACTATCACCTTAGAGAGGGCTCTCTTGTTCGTTCTGGTTCTTCTCTTCGTACTTCTGTAAGCTCCGTGTCACGGCTCCGAAACCAGCTGTAATTATTTGTGAATAAAACCTTTGTATAAACTCGCAACGCTCGTCTTTGACTTAAACGCTACCACGAATCACGTTATTATATTATAAAGTGTTCAGTCTGAGGACCGACCACACTCAGATTTTTACGACAGAAATGCCGCGAGTTACGCTAAAGACGATTTATAGATCACTCTGGTCTCTATGTTCCTTTCATTGTTGAGTGTCCCACTATGGTTATAACACAGGGTGTCTCTGGGTTACTGACGCAATCACATTTACAGGGTTGATACTACTGCTCAAAATAAGACATATTCTCCGTAATAATGGGTTCAAAATGCTCCCCCCCCCTGACTTAGAGCCCCCACAAGTTTTGATATATGATTGGTTTTTTGTAATACCGTCCAAGATTATGACGCATAAAAAGTGCATCAGCGATGTAAGTAGCCTGATTTGGAACGTTTTCGGCAATGAGCTATATTTTTAGAGTGGCAGCGGGCTGGTCCACCTTGTGCCACATAAGGTAGAAGGAATCCCGGGAGAAAGCGGAATTTGGACGGCAGATTCCAAGGTTTGAGGTTAAATTTTGTAGGTCGTTCGGAATTTGGCGGGAATTCGGACGACAGATTCCAAGGTTTGAGGTTAAATTTTGCAGGCCGTTTCCGGCGATGCCCGAGTTTGTTTACGAAACGACCGGAAACAACCTACAAAACTTAACGTCAAAATCGATTTTTACGGCAAGATGGCGGCGCCCTAGGTGACAACAATGAACCAGCGGAACGTTCCTTGATATGCCACTCTAAAGTTATAGCTCATTGGTCATCGGAGGTATAATTCTCTTGAGAGATCTAAGGTTAGTTACTTGAGCTGGTTCACCCGATCAGCGGTTGCGCAATGTGCATGAACCAAGAAACATCATCCATCGGAAGAGGTCCCTGTATATATCAACTTCGTTAACAAACTGACCTAAGACAGCTCATGTCGTGATTTTGTGACGCAAGTCGGTTCACCGTCTCTCTGTATTTCTCCTTCGAATCCGAATATGAATCTACTTCGGTTTTAAGTCGAACATCGGGAGAGTCTTATTTGACTTGAGGTACAGTCAGCACATTTAAAGTCAAATTCAGATGGCAGACAATATGAATTTAAAAAAAAAAAAAAAAAAAAAAAGCCCTGATGCCCCATGTCATCTGGAAACTTTTGGTCCTCAGTCCCTCACGTAATTCAAGTGTTAAGACTCGCTGTATTTTATTTAAGATGGTGCAAACATTTATTTTTACTGAAACAAAAGTAAAAGGAACTGTGGGGAATTTTTCCATTTTTAGAGTTTCCTCGGTAATTTCTTATCGTCTATTCTTCACACAGTAACCTTTTGAACTAAGCGGTCAACACAGGTGACGGAGAGGCATTAAAAAGACGGAACGTTTGGTATTTTATCCAAGTCATAATTTCTAAGTCAGTAAAAAAAAAGGATGGGGAAAAACTATGGCTAGGGGTTGGGGGGGGGGGGGGGGGGGGGTGAACAAAAATTCAAGACACAATGTGTAATGATATATGACGCAGTTTTTTTAAAGATAAGTATAATGCTGTAAGTGAGGCTTAGAAAATGTGGGTACAGTTCGAAATATCTTGTAAATGAATATCTTCAAATTCCCTCGCACTAGTCCTTTACGTCACGCAGTGTTGCGCAAAAACAACACAAAGACAAGTCGACAGCAACTTATTCATGAAATAAACAAGAAAGAGACAGCTACAAACAAGGAGTAAATCGTTTTTATAAAGGGCGTATTTATCAAAACGTTAACCTCTTTGTTGGAAGCTTTTTTGTAAGAGGAACTGCTAGAAACACTCGACATTCCATCTGCTTTTTCTTCCCCCTTTTAAATTCAATTTTCTTCCTCTTTTGTTTTTTTAACGAGGAAAACGCAGTTGAATTATCGATAATTAGGAAAGTTTTGCGCCTCTACTTCTACCCCCCCTCCTTCCAAGTCCCCTCCCCCCAGGGCAAAGGAACTAAATTGAAAAGTACTTTCCGATGCAAGTTAAGTTTCCGAATACCATTAAATTAAAAACATTGCCAGACCTCTTTTGCGTTCTATTTCAACTCGCCTCGTCGTATGCTTTGTATAGAAGGTTGAAGTTGTCTCCATGAGTAAAGCATATACAACAACCAATAGGAGCATAAAAAGGTTCATGCAAAATGGTCATGCAAAAAGGGCCTTGAGATCAGGGCTGCCGTTTTGCGTATAATCAATGCTATTTTTCAAGTCATCGATGATTCCACCGGTTGAGAAAAGATTACACAGTTCAGTTCAGAGCATGACTGTAACAAACTAAAATTACTCTGATCTGTAATCTTTTCTCAACCGGTGGAGTCGTCGATGACTTTAAAAAACTTGCGGATATTTTAATTAATCAACGGAGTTTCCACCGATTGAGGAAAGGTTACAGATTTTCGTGCATTACAGTCATACACTGATTTGAACTGTGTAATCTTTTTTCAACCAGTGGAATCATCGGTGAATAGAAAAATAGCATTGATTATACGCAAAACGGCAGCCCTGCTTGAGATGCACTCCTACGAGGAAATTATCATTGCGGCAATATAAGGCTTGTATAAGTCTATATTTTAATTATTCAGAGAGTCACAAAAGGAGGAATTGAAGAGTATTTTGGTAAAAGGGCGGACAACACAGAAATTGTACTTGAGCTCAAAAGTTCTGATTCCAAATCGTTATCACGTGAAACTCTGGTGAGGAAAACCTGGGTTTCCTTAACTATCTATAAAAATCAACGCGTGTAGTCAAATCGTCAGATGATTCAGAGAACCCCTCCCAACACTTCAATACTTCATACTCACGTAATAATATTTTGAATCAAGTTATTTTAGCACGAGCATATCTACTTTTTTATATGCCGTTTTACCGAAGCTCCCCTGCTCTATTGAACGGACCATCCTGCTCTGTCAACGCTGATAAGATGACGTCTGATATTGGGTCTTGACTCTGATTTGCCCTAATTTTATTGGTCTCATGGGAAGGAAAGCGAGGTTTTCACTTCGGTCAATTTTCAACTTCAAAAATTTCTTGACTCGATTTATTAGCTTTTTTCTAAATAACATTCTTTGTTAAACGTAAGTTATTTTTTTTTTTTATTTTTTTTTTTTTTTCGGGGTAAAAGTGATGGTAAAATTTGAAGTTCTATTTTCAATGTGAGCCAAAAATGAAATACGGCCTATGATTGATCAAAATTATGTGTTTGAATGATTTTCGGCCGTATGCAAATTAGACCACGTATAGTACTTTTTTCAGCATCTTGTTTTTACTCGAAACTGGCTCAGAACTTTCCCTTCGGCAATTCTTTAAATCGATTTTTCAAAATTTTATAAACAAGTCGATGTATAATAAAAGATAATGTAGTCGATGGCAGAAATTAATTTCAAATTCCATTCACTTACGTTTGGAAGAAAATGATAATCTCAGCAAATCTCTGGTGCGGCGTTTCCACACATTTTGAGCGTTATACGTTGCGACTTTCGTTTACTAAGTTTGGCCCCTTTTCTCAAAGTTTATCATAACACTAGACTTCTATTTACTCATGTTTTTAGAGCATGAGTGTCATGCTCTATTGAAATCGTTTCTACAAGGTCAATAATGCTTTTCTTATAGGAACGGCATGGTTCGGGGGTCCGCTCGGGGGATCGCTTGGTTTCAGTATCGAGAACGGGTCCTCGAGGACCGATTGACCCATGTGATTCCGCCAATCCGGTGTCCTCCCAATTTGTCGCTTTTTCTTTGTGGCGGGAGTTTTTGGCCAAGATTGAGGTTAAGCATTTTTGGGAATGTAATTACGTTACTAATTTGGATCAGACTTCAACGAAATTTTCTGTATGAGATATTGGGGTTTTATATCAGAGGATTGTGTCCATGTTTCGTGTATTCTGCGATTTAAAATGCATTTAGATGATTTCAAATTTCCAATCCTGTTATTGTTGATGTTTCGGTCCGCTAAAAGAGTTCGTTTGGGGAACGCGATCGGCGTTGCGTTTTAAGGTGAATCCTCAGCGACCTGTAGTAAGATTCTCATCCGCTAGATAACGCCACTGTTCCGCGGTCCAGAAACCATGCTTTTTCCGCCTTTAATCGTTAATTGCGAGAGCTAGAGTTAACTTTTCGAAAATGTAAGAACGTTGCGTTCTAGATCAAATCCTAAGGAAAATTTTAAGACCATTCCGAGCCATGGACGAAGATATAACTAAGGACTGCCGACTCCCTATCTCCGCCCGTGTTAAAACCTGTTAGCGGGTTTTCGAGCGCGACCGCAGCGCTCCAAGCAGCAGTAAGGGTCAACTAAAAGCGAACCGCTGCAGCGGTGGCCGCTCCGGCTCCCTTTCTCCCATGCCTTCCCGCAAATGTATACCGTGTAGGTAATTTGAATCACGATTGAACGAAGGGAACAAATGATCAGCGAATTAAAAGGAAGCAAAATCCGCTAAAAAGCAAACGGCTGGAGTATTTCTTGAAAGATTCCTGAATTGTCGAAAATGATTAATCAAGGACTGAAATACTATACATCACAGTTAACCTCAAAACGGAATCAAACAAGAAAGAGTACATAGACATTTGTTTTATTAGTAGAGATCAGGCGACTCTTTTAATTTGCTGATGATTTCTGTTACCTTGTCCAAAGTTGATTCTGAATTTCCCTTGCTTTCGATCTTCCATTGAGATACTGAGTTATCTGATCCTCTTGGGTCGCCGACAACAGTTGACAGCCATGCCATAACAGACTAACTCCAACAACGGTTTTAGCAGTAGCACAGCATGTGAGCATGGACACATCGCCAGGATCGCTCACTTGAAAGAGTAGTTCAGCTGACCGCTGCTTGGAGCGCTGGGGTCGAGAGCAAAACAGGACTAACAACAGTCGGCAGTCCTTAGTTATATCTTCGTCCATGGTTTTGCGACGACCTCCCGTCCCCTTTGCCCTCCCCACGAACTACTGCACCTACGCCTACAACAGTTGCTTGCCGCGTTGTGCAGATTGCATGAATGATGTGTGTCCATCTACTTCATCCCAATTTCACAGCCATCACGGATGCCACGCCCGCCACGGGTCTTCTACCTGGTTTTATGCGACATCGCCATCGGTCATCGTGGCCCAGTGTTACATGGTAATCAGCGGCGGATTCGGGAAAGGCACATCCCCCCCCCCCCCAACTCACGGTAGCCTTTGCCTTTTTTCAACAGAAAAAATCCCATAAATTCCTCCCTGCAAATTTGAAAATTCATAGGCGTGAAGCCCCCCCCCCCCTAAAAGAATTTTCTGGATCCGCCATTGGTAGTAATTTTTGCGGCACACTACGCCGGATTCCCGTGCAAATTCCTACACTTACCTTTCTCCCTTATCTGTCAATGGGCGCTCCCCGAGGGGCGGCGCGGCGCCCCCCCCCCTAATTCAGAAAAATCAAAACTTTACAATAAAAAAGAATCGGAACATTCGAAGATCAAATAATAACGAAAGGAGTAAGAGTTAACAAACTTTATTCTTAGTTTACTTTACAATTTTAATTAGGGGCGTAATTTAGGGGGGGCAGGGCGGGAAGTAGCCCCCCCCCCCAAGCAGTGGTGCCCAACCACCCCTTGCCACTATACAGCTCGCCCCCCAGTTTCAGGATTCCTCTCCCCCCCAGATCTAGACCTCCCCCTGATTTTTACCCAACCCCCTCCTGATTCAGACGACATCATACTTCCCACCCGTCATCTCCCTCGCCGAAAGAAGTTTTAAAATCTACTAGTATGAACGTGTCTACATTGGCAACTACCGTTGGCAACGAGAATTTTGCGAACTTCCTTGAAAATTCAGAATCCTCTGGTCGATAATTACATGATTAGAGAATGTAAAGGCAAGAGTTTTGGTTTTGTTAATTTAAATAGGTTAACTCTTAGAATTCATCAGGACAATGAAAATAAAGAAGGAATAGTTGTACTTAGCTTTTTACTATTTCTATCATCTGATGCTGTCACTTTATTCATAATATCAAACACGTCAAAAATAGAATTACTTTTGATACAACTACATGCTACAATCACTTACAATTTCTACCATTTGGAAGGATAATTGATTTATTTTCTATTTTGGGCGGAAGTGGGGGGGGGGGGGTTCTCTAGACTTGCCCGTCTCTAGGTGGTGTCCCCTAGACCTTCCATTGACATTCAAAAAGTTGCCCCTCCGGGCAATTGTTTTGCGGGTGCCCATGTCTTTGTCCATGGTCTTTGAACCAGAAATTGAACGTTCTTCCGGTCTGTGGTTGCCTTCTTTTCTCATAAGTTTAGGCACGGCCACCCTGTAAACCCCACAACAAGTTAAAAGTCCGCAATCCGCACCCTCAACCCGCAGCCACTATCAAAAGTAAATTGCCGGTTGACTTGCAGGTACTCTCCTCCTCCTCCCCCAACTTAGATTAGACACAAATATAAAATTAAAAAAAAAAAAAAAAAAAAAAAAAAAAAAAAAAAAGTGAAAAATAGAATGTATGCCCCAGCAAAGGGCCCCCTCCACAGTTTTCCAAGAGAGGGAGCGACTCCCTTGCCAGCGTAACTCCGAAAAAATAATTCCAACTGGGGTCCAAGTAACTCAAGTAAGGTCTCAAAATGAAATCAGATGGTTCCAAAATTTTAACGGCGAGTACCGGTAAGCTTACTCTTTTGATCGGTCCAAACCGAATTGCGATACATCGATTTACTCTCGAGATATCGATTTTTCAAAGGCGCGCGGTATAGGGTCAGAAATCTAAGATTCTCTAAAATCCGCGAATTTCGACTCTCATGGACCTAGCATGCGCCGTGAGAAGTCATATGTGAGTTTTTTGAGTTCACATGAAGTTCATTAAGGGCCCTGACAAATGTCGGACCGATAAAGTCTATATCGGGGGGGGGGGCGTGGCCCCAACTCCAGCGTAAGTCTCACGTACAATGTCTAACTGCGGCCGCGGGAGGTCCCATAAGATCCGTTTAAAAACTTGGATGGATCTGAATTTTTTTCAAGAATTATCTAAAAGCTGAAGCTACCGCCCAATCCAAACCGCAGTGCGCAATCCATCGATTCGTTCTCGAGATATCGATTTTTCAAAGGCGCGCGGTCTTGTCAGATCGACCTTAGAGGGGCGCTGGAGGCTGGAAAAAGGCGAATTTCGTCTCTCACGAACCAGTCGTGTGCCGTATTATATCGGTTCCGCTTTTTTTCGGGTCCCAATGATGTCCCGAGAGGGCCCAATGCAGTTTCGAGCCAAAAAATATCATCTTAGGGGGGGAACTACTCCCCGTTTCAGCGTAACTCTGACAAGAAATGTCTAACTGCGGCCGCGAGAGGTCCTGTAAGGTCATTAAATAAACTCGGATGGATCTGAAATTTTCGAGGTTGTCAGTCACAAGCAAGCGCTTTCGACCGGTGCAAACCGAATTGCAATACATCGATTCACTATCGAGATATCGATTTTTCAAAGGCGCACGGTCTTGTCAGATCGAACATTGAAATAAGCTGTGGATACTCTGTATCCGCGAATTTCGTCTCTCATGGACCGTTTAAGCTCCCTTAAAAATCGAATGAGCTTTTTTCAAGTTCATATTACGTTCCTTAAGGGCCTTGATGAGTGTCGGATGACATTTGATCAATATTAACTTTCATTTTTTAATCTGAGACAAAAAGAGCTGAAACCATAAAGACGAAGAATTTCCATCGTGATGACTTTGGTTCAAGCGAGGAAAATTCTATAGAAGTCCCAAATAACTAGACTAGACTTTCCGGCTTGCTAGGATTGGTATTAAGAATTTCCTTCCTGATGACTTTGGTTCAGGCGAGAGAAATCTAAAAAAGTCCCAAATAACTAAACTAGACTTTACGGCTTGCTAGGATTGGTATTGCGTCATCCGATTTTAAAGGAACTATCACTATCGAAATCGATTTTCAAAACCACAGTATTCACCTCGCCTCGTGAACAACTGTTTCAACACGCTATAAGTAAATTTTCATTCCCACTTTGACCTATCAAGTTATTTTTACAGCGATCACTGTTATACAAACACAAATGCAGCGTTGCGATTGACTTTGTCGCAGTTTTGTACTATCAATATGGAACTCCACACTTACAATGATTTACGGCCGACACTCATGCTCTCTTTGCTAACACTGTTCCAGTGTTGCAAGTTCCAACTTGTTTTTTTTTTTTTTTTTTTTTTTTTTTAGAAATTCAAGTCAATTGATGAGTAAAAAAAGCAAACTAGCTAAAATGTAGCCGACGCTCATTGCATTGCTGTAAATTTTTATGCAGTTCATGGGTCGACTGCATAATATCTTGGGTATAAGTTCCATTCAGTTTTTACACTAATACGCCAGTTTCTACGACGGCGGTAAAATCGGAGAGATTAAAACTTTACAGATACACAAAGAAGTGAGGAGCTTAGGGTGGAAAAATGTCATCGTCAGGGTGCATATGTTGAGCGGTGTGTGAGCTTGAACAAGCACTACACAGGCTGATTATGAACGATCTTATCATTTAATGCCA
This sequence comes from Trialeurodes vaporariorum, assembly GCA_011764245.1. NCBI lineage: Eukaryota > Metazoa > Arthropoda > Insecta > Hemiptera > Aleyrodidae > Trialeurodes > Trialeurodes vaporariorum. The sequence continues at coordinate 86,035,184 of VMOF01000111.1, read as the reverse complement.
CGGAGTAGATGCTTGAGTACGTGTTATTCTTATAAGTGGTTTCATTAAGATAATTTCCATTTCGATATGAATCCCTCTATCCCTGCGGAAATTCACCAATTTCCGAAGCGATGAACGGTTTTCTATGGTACAGCACACCCAGAGAACTCCTTTCTTTCAAAACAAGGAAACACGTGGGAATAGAACCTGTAGGAGTGACTCCACCACCGCCCTTCAGAATACACGGGGAAAAAAAGACTAGTAGAATCTACCATATGCGCTGATTTTGAGTCAGCTATCAAATAGATGGTAAATGCAACGTACATTATGGTAAATTAAGTTAACTTGTTGGTGCATTTTACCATCATTTAGTAAAATTTATGTAAATACGAAAGAGCTCATTTAGAGCCCAGTTTTAGTGGATATATAATTCTTCTGCAACTACTTTGTAAATCGAACTTTGATATTTGATACCAATGAAAGAAGATTGAGGCCCAAAAGCGAGACGCGGTAACAACTTCGCGGGTGAATACCAGGGCTGCCGTTTTGCGTATAATCAATGCTATTTTTCTATTCACGGCCGACGATTCCACCAGTTGAGAAAAGATTACACAGTTCAGTTCAGTGCATGACTGTAATGCACGAACATATACTCGCATTTGTAATCTTTCCTCAATCGGTGGAAACTCCGTTAATTAATTAAAATATCCGCAACTTTTTGAAAAACATCGAAGACTCCACCGGTTGAGAAAAGATTACAGGTGCGAGTATTTTACTTCATTAGTCATACACTGAGCTGAACTGTGTAATCTATTCTCAACTGGTGGAATCATCGGTGAATAGAAAAATAGCATTGATTATACGCAAAACGGCAGCCCTGGTGAATACGATCAGCCCGCAGTTGAGTGCTCTGTCGCTGTAAGGACGAGAATTCTGAAACACACAGCGCGTTCTCGCGGCAGAATGCCGAAGCAACATTACTCTGAGATATCTGAGAGAGTGCAGCACTCGTTCCGCGATTCCCTTGTTCCGGAGGAAGGGCGAAAGGGAGAAAAGGTTGAAGTTGTATATTGTATTTGTGATTCGAGTAAATGTTATGATAATAGGCTCATATCACCTGCAGACTGCAGCCGATTTTTTCTTCGTTTATTTCTCATTGTATTACTCAGATTTTGTTCAGTGTTTTGAGACAATGGGGCTCTTGCAAAATTTTGCTACAAGAAAATATATACAAGGTTTTAGTTTCAATGACATGTAGGAAACGTTTGCAAGAGCCCAATTCCCCATTGCATCTTTATTATTAGCCACTCTTGACTTTTGCAGATTGCAGTAGAATGGGACAGTTACATGGGGCTTTCATTTTGTGTTTTCCTTTTATTCAGAAAATGAGAGTACTTGATAAGGTGAGGACAAAGTTGCTTTCGGTTTTTTCCGAAGTATCCCAGTTTCGGAGATAACACTTAATTATTGAGTTTTGCAAAGAACTGTGTGTGTCGGAACGTCATACCGTGGGTATCTCCATTTAAAGCGATTCTATATATTAGGCCAAAATCGTATCGCTGGAAGCATGAAACTCAGTTAGAAACCAAAGGAATCCTTGGTTTTTAGCTCAGCGAGTAATATCATCTGAAGACCAAAAAACATCAAATTTTGGAGCCTTAATCACCCCTATTAAATTCTACAATCAGTTTATGCAAGTACTATACTTTGAGAAAATGTTATCTTGGTTAATATTCGTATATGAGAGTACAGATTTTTTTAGTTTAATGTGCACGGAAAAAAAAAAAAAAAAAAAAAAACACACTGGTAGAATTTATCATTTGTATTCTGAGTAGCCGAATCTGGAGTCTACCAGAAAGTATGGTAAAATGCACCAACAGGTTGACTTAATTTAGCATAGGGTACGTTGCATTTATACCATATAATGGTGAAATTTACCATACTTTCTAGCAGACGCCAAGATCAGCTATGCAGATGGTAAATTTTACCAGTCTTTTTTTTCCGTGAGGCAACAAAACATACTTTCTATTTACAGCTATAAGTATATGTAAAAGAATCAATCCTCATTAGGTTTAACCGCCCCCCCTCCCCAAGAAATCGATTCGTTTCTGTATAGGTTTGAGTCAGAATGGAGCATGGTTTCCATACTGCACGAGCCATCTCTGGAACTTTCCATTGAGAGCTCAACTTTTACCTTTCTGAGAAGCTTTTTTTAATGTTTGCCTTATCTTGATGCAGCATCAAATCCAGGGATTTGTATTTTTAAGCCGTCTGTCTGCGGTGTCAAACAAATAAATTGAAAATGAAAATGAAAAAAAGGAAAAATGAAAAAGTGGAGAGTGGCAAACTTATCAAAAAAAAAAAAAAAAAAGTTATGTGGTTGAAAACCACTCAATAGTTCTTAACAAGTTTGTAGTTGATTCACTGGCCCAATTTTTTCGAGTAGTCTTAATTATACAATACTTATTACTTTATCATCCTCATTTATCCAGTATTGCTGCGAATGTGCATTTTTGGAAACGTTACGTTTAGAATCCCTATTTGTAGAGATTTCAGACAAAGCCGCCCGCGCCGCGCCTCCACCGTTTGCACATTTGTTTACATGCTAAGGGCCGTTGCGTTGGTCCAATTTAAACACAACGGTAAAGTTTCTAACGCTGTAATATTTCACTACATTTGCTGATCGACATCCATTGACGCATTCAAAGATTCTTTTGGACATCATATAGACATTCTTGAGGTGCATTATGATTAAAATTATTAGTTTCATGTATACAACTATCGCTTTTATCCGTAAAACACCGTGGGGGATCTTTGATGAGAATGTAAATAACAAATGAATAAATCGCATTTATTGGCGGAACCGGGAACCCGTAGAACCTAACCACCAGTAGCTGTCTACCCTATTGACTTAAATCTCTACATAGTACATAAAGGGACTCTAGTAAGTAACGTCAGGGCCACGTGTTGCTATTCGTGCTGTATGTAAGTACGTAATTTCTTTGCGAGTTAAATAAGACTCGATTGGACACTTTAGGAAAGCAAATATTACAAATAAACGTCATTCCTAAGATATTGTTTGGTGGTGATTAATGAATTGAAACTTCGGCAACAAAAGTAAAAAGGGGTATAGTTTAATCCCATTTTCCTTTATGTAATTACTCAATATTTTCTTTTAGATTGAGAGGGATTTAATTTAGTTTAAGAGGGTACCCAATTTGTTTGACGGGGGAGAGGGGAGGGCGCGATTAAATTAACAAAATGTACTTCTTGTCAAATTCAACGGAATTCCTTTTAATTCAAAAGGATTTCCCCCTTAGAAACTTTTAAGTCTTGATCTCCTGGGAAGAAACTGAGAAATGTTATCCTCTAGATAGGGGAACGGTGGGGTAATTGATAAGACTTCCGGAAATCTTACAGTTACTTGCATTTTTGTTTTATTATTTTCAGACTCATTTTGAGGGTGTATTGAGGGTGTTTTGAACATATTCGATCAAATTTTGCGAGATAAGAAAGAACTTCTTGTGAAAAAACTTTCATAAAAAGAAAATACGAGTAAAAATGTGGGCCATCGGGAAAAGTGGAGAATGGCAGAGGGCAGTAGCGTACTCAAGAATTTTTCTTTCTCTCTCTTTTCCCGTTTGAACACGTGTGTAAGAGAAGGCCAGAAACAGGGGCTCGAACGTGTCCTCAGCCCCTATCTCTTTCCTTTTTTATAGTACATGCACTCAACATGGGCGTCATTTAGGGGGGGCTGGGGGGGCAATTGCCCCCCCCCCAAGGATTTGAAGTCAGGCTCAAAAACTGGCACGAATTACATTGATGAGCAAAAAAAAAAAAAAGGTCATCCGATTATTGCCCCCAAAAGACGGCTCTGTGGCTCTAAAATTATATTGATGAGCAAAAAAAAAAAAAAAAAAAAAAAAAAAAAAAAGGTTATCCGATTTTTTGCCCCCTCCAAGCCGAAAATTATAATGATGAGCAAAAAAAAAAAAGTCATAAGATTTTTTGCCCCCCCCCAAGCCGAACTTGAAATGACGCCCATGGCACTCAAACGGGAAAAGAGCGAGAGAGACGAATACCTGCGTACGCCATTGGAAGAGGGCAAAGTTTATACCAGAATTATAGAGTCGATTTTAAGTTATTGGACACTTTTGATTATCGCTAATGTCCTTTGAGAGAATCTAACTTCAAACACAACACTACAAGATTTACCATGGGTATCAATAACTGCAATAAAAGACGCGTATTCATAAAATGATTTATCATGTACATTGAGTTTTTAGTAGTTTTTAATCAGGTTAAGCATTGACTGATGCATTAGTCACTTTTCAAAAGTCAATATGATCTTTGTATGTTTCCAAACGATACTCACAGAATTTTGAACTGGACATTTTTAAACACGGTTAGGATGTAACTAACACAAAATACATAGAAGAAGAGCAAAGTGGAAAACATGTTTCAAATTTCCCCCTCTCAGACACCAATAACGAAAGACTTTTTTCTTACTAAAAACAACAAATACTTTTCACGCGAATTACATCATAAAAGCTTGCTGTTTATGATTTCTTGAAGAGATTCCAAATTGTAAGAATATTAACCATTAGAAATGGAATGTGTGGCTCCAACTAAACAACTTCAGGTTGATTTGTCTTGTCTCAAAATCTTATCATCAGAAAACTTGTTGTTTTGTCTTGTCTCTATAGTTTGTTGACGCTGCAGTTGTTTGGTCACAAAAACACTTTAGAATAGACAAAACACTGTCATAATTTTTTTTCTTTTTTACATATCCACTTCCCACTTTGCCTGCCATTTTGTTCCCATAAGCAAATTAAAATTCTACGAATACAAAACTTAAGACTTGAAAAATCTCAGAACAGCTTGTGAGCTGTTCTGTGAAAAATAAAACGAGGGAAAACATAGACAGGTACTTTACATTTTTAAAGCCACTTATTAGACAAAGCTCTGTTAAGGTACCTAAACCAATTTCAAAGACACGAAGGTGCAAATGTAACTGAAAAATTGGATGGGAAAATTAAACTTACATTATACGACATCATAATAATATAAACTAGAAATTAGAGGTTAGATACACTGAAGCTTGAGCAAGAGTATTAATTCCTCAAAGACTTCAAAGAACTACGAGAAAAATTTTAGCCAGCATTCTTTATTCAAGATTGACGTAATTATTTGTAGATTATATGATAAACTTGAATTGATAAATGCCAAAAATGGGTCCCGGTGTTGTTCCTGCATGAAGGTACTTACAAAAGTGCAACAAAGTATAAGTGGATAGTGAGCCTACGGCCGATTTTTTTAATTAGAATTTTTTTTCCCTCCATGCCACCAAATACATAGTTATCGAGATTCTAAAAGTTCCAAAGTGGGCCGCTTTCAAAAGGTTCTTGATTGAAAGTCACGAAAACAGTCTTTGACGTTTTCTATATAAGGAGCTGTCCAACGCCTGATGAGAGACGGTGTTCGGTAATTTGGTTCACTCACACACTCGTTACCTCTCCTCATACGTCTCTCAGAATATGACGAACGGTTTGCCATATAGTTAAAGGGGAAACACCCGAATTTCGGGACTTCAAATAACCAATATTTTTATACCTTAGAAGAATCACCCATACTCTTTTCAAGTCTGTGACAGTTTCTCGTCGGTAAGAGCTGTATAGAAAACAATATTTCATATTTAATTTTAAAAAAAATTAACTGTTTAGGCAAATTTTTCATCTGATGGGTGAGGGGTCTTTCCTGTTTTGGGTGAAAAACTGACAATTATTATGTATATAATTTGAAAAACAAATGGTGATCCCATTGGGATCTTTCATCGTCTAACCACAGAGAGATGCTTTTTAGAGCATGAGTGTCATGCTCTATTGAAATCGTTTCTACAAGGTCAATAATGCTTTTCTTATAGGAACGGCATGGTTCGGGGGTCCGCTCGGGGGATCGCTTGGTTTCAGTATCGAGAACGGGTCCTCGAGGACCGATTGACCCATGTGATTCCGCCAATCCGGTGTCCCCCCAAATTTGTCGCTTTTTCTTTGTGGCGGGATTTTTTGGCCAAGATTGAGGTTAAGCATTTTTGGGAATGTAATTACGTTACTAATTTGGATCAGACTTCAACAAAATTTTTCTGTATGAGATATTGGGGTTTTTATATCAGAGGATTGTGTCCATGTTTCGTGTATTCTGCGATTTAAAATGCATTTAGATGATTTCAAACTTCCAATCCTGTTATTGTTGATGTTTCGGTCCGCTAAAAGAGTTCGTTTGGGGAACGCGATCGGCGTTGCGTTTCAAGGTGAATCCTCAGCGACCTGTCGTAACATTCTCATCCGCTAGATAACGCCACTGTTCCGCGGTCCAGAAACCATGCTTTTTCCGCCTTTAATCGTTAATTGCGAGAGCTAGAGTTAACTTTTCGAAAATGTAAGAACGTTGCGTTCTAGATCAAATCCTAAGGAAAATTTTAAGACCATTCCGAGCCATGGACGAAGATATAACTAAGGACTGCCGACTTCCTATCTCCCCCCCTGTTAAAACCTGTTAGCGGGTTTCGAGCGCGACCGCAGCGCTCCAAGCAGCAGTAAGGGTCAACAAAAAACGAACCGCTGCAGCGGTGGCCGCTCCGGCTCCCTTTCTCCCTGCCTTCCCGCAAATGTATACCGTGTAGGAAATTTGAATCACGATTGAACGAAGGGAACAAATGATCAGCGAATTAAAAGGAAGCAAAATCCGCTAAAAAGCAAACGTCTGGAGTATTTCTTGAAAGATTCCTGAATTGTCGAAAATGATTAATCAAGGACTGAAATACTATACATCACAGTTAACCTAAAAAGGGAATAAAACAAGAAAGAGTACATAGACATTTTTTTTATTAGTAGAGATCAGGCGACTCTTTTAATTTGCTGATGATTTCTGTTACCTTGTCCAAAGTTGATTCTAAATTTTCCCCTTTGCTTTCGATCTTCCATTGAGATACTGAGTTATCTGATCCTCTTGGGTCGCCGACAACAGTTGACAGCCATGCCATAACAGACCAACTCCAACAACGGTTTTAGCAGTAGCACAGCATGTGAGCATGGACACATCGCCAGGATCGCTCACTTGAAAGAGTAGTTCAGCTGACCGCTGCTTGGAGCGCTGGGGTCGAGAGCAAAACAGGACTAAAAACAGTCGGCAGTCCTTAGTTATATCTTCGTCCATGGTTTTGCGACGACCTCCCGTCCCCTTTGCCCTCCCCACAAACTACTGCACCTACGCCTACAACAGTTGCTTGCCGCGTTGTGCAGATTGCATGAATGATGTGTGTCCATCTACTTCATCCCAATTTCACAGCCATCACGGATGCCACGCCCGCCACGGGTCTTCTACCGGGTTTTTATGCGACATCGGTCATCGGGGCCCCAGTGTTACATGGTAATCAGCGGCGGATTCGGGAAAGGCACGCCCCCCCCCCAACTCACGGTAGCCTTTGCCTTTTTCAACAGAAAAAATCCCATAAATTCCTCCCTGCAAATTTGAAAATTCATAGGCGTGAACCCCCCCCCCCCTAAAAGAATTTTCTGGATCCGCCATTGGTAGTAATTTTTGCGGCACACTACGCCGGATTCCCGTGCGCTTTCCCACACTTACCTTTCTCCCTTATCTGTCAATTGGCGCCCCCCGGGGGCGGCGGGGCCCCCCCCCCCCTAATTCAGAAAAATCAAAACTTTACAAAAAAAAAAGAATCGGAACATTCGAAGATCAAATAATAACGAAAGGAGTAAGAGTTAACAAACTTTATTCTTATTTTACTTTAAAATTTTTAATTAGGGCGTAATTTGGGGGGGGGGCAGGGCGGGAAGTAGCCCCCCCCTAAGCAGTGGTGCCCAACCACCCCTTGCCACTATACAGCTCGCCCCCCAGTTTCAGGATTCCTCTCCCCCCCAGATCTAGATCTCCCCCTGATTTTTCCCCCACCCCTCCTGATTCAGACGACATCATCCTTCCCCCCCGTCATCTCCCTCGCCGAAAGAAGTTTTAAAATCTACTAGTATGAACGTGTCTACATTGGCAACTACCGTTGGCAACGAGAATTTTGCGAACTTCCTTAAAAAATTTAGAATCCTCTGGTCGATAATTACATGATTAGAGAATGTATAGGCAAGAGTTTTGGTTTTGTTAATTTAAATAGGTTAACTCTTAGAATTCATCAGGACAATGAAAATAAAGAAGGAATAGTTGTACTTAGCTTTTTTCTATTTCTATCATCTGATGCTGTCACTTTATTCATAATATCAAACACGTCAAAAAAAGAATTACTTTTGATACAACTACATGCTACAATCACTTACAATTTCTACCATTTGGAAGGATAATTGATTTATTTTCTATTTTGGGCGGAAGTGGGGGGGGGGGGGTTCTCTAGACTTGCCCGTCTCTAGGTGGTGTCCCCTAGACCTTCCATTGACATTCAAAAAATTGCCCCTCCGGGCAATTTTTGCGGGTGCCCATGTCTTTGTCCATGGTCTCTGAACCAGAAATTGAACGTTCTTCCGGTCTGTGGTTGCCTTCTTTTCTCATAAGTTTAGACACGGCCACCCTGTAAACCCCCCAACAAGTTAAAAGTCCGCATTTCCCCACCCTCGACCCGCAGCCACTATCAAAAGTAAATTTCCGGTTGACTTGCAGGTACTCTCCTCCTCCTCCCCCCAAATTAGATTGACAAAATATAAATTAAAAAAAAAAAAAAAAAAAAAAAAAAAAAAAAAAATGAAAAATAGAATGTATGCCCCAGCAAAGGGCCCCCTCCACAGTTTTCCAAGAGAGGGAGCGACCCCCCTTTCCAGCGTAACTCCGAAAAAAATAATTCCAACTGGGGTCCAGTAACTCAAGTAAGGTCTCAAAATGAAATCAGATGGATCCAAAATTTTAACGGCGAGTACCGGTAAGCTTACTCTTTTTATCGGTCCAAACCGGATTGCGATACATCGATTTACTCTCGAGATATCGATTTTTCAAAGGCGCGCGGTATAGGGTCAGAAATCTAAGATTCTCTAAAAACCGCGAATTTCGACTCTCATGGACCTAGCATGCGCCGTGAGAAGTCATATTTAGTTTTTTTAGTTCACATGAAGTTCATTAAGGGCCCTGACAAATGTCGGACCGATAAAGTCTATATCGGGGGGGGGCGTGGCCCCAACTCCAGCGTAAGTCTCACGTACAATGTCTAACTGCGGCCGCGGAGGTCCCATAAGATCCGTTTAAAAATTGGATGGATCTGAAATTTTTTCAAGAATTTTTTAAAAGCTGAAGCTACCGCCCAATCCAAACCGCAGTGCGCAATCCATCGATTCGTTCTCGAGATATCGATTTTTTAAAGGCGCGCGGTCTTGTCAGATCGACCTTAGAGGGGGGCTGGAGGCTGGAAAAAGGCGAATTTCGTCTCTCACGAACCAGTCGTGGCCGTATTATATCGGTTCCGCTTTTTTCGGTCCCAATGATGTCCCGAGAGGGCCCAATGCAGTTTCGAGCCAAAAAATATCATCTTAGGGGGGGGGGGGGGGGGGGGGGGGGGGGCTACTCCCCCTTTTAGCGTAACTCTGACAAGAAATGTCTAACTGCGGCCCCCGAGAGGTCCCGTAAGGTCATTAAATAAAATCGGATGGATCTGAAATTTTTGAGGTTGTCAGTCACAAGCAAGCGCTTTGACCGGTGCAAACCGAATTGCAATACATCGATTCACTATCGAGATATCGATTTTTCAAAGGCGCACGGTCTTGTCAGATCGAACATTGAAACAAGCTGTGGATACTCTGTATCCGCGAATTTCGTCTCTCATGGACCGTTTAAGCTCCCTTAAAAAACGAATGAGCTTTTTCAAGTTCATATTACGTTCCTTAAGGGCCTTGATGAGTGTCGGATGACATTTGATCAATATTAACATTCATTTTTTAATCTGAGACAAAAAGAGCTGAAACCCTAAAGACGAAGAATTTCCATCGTGATGACTTTGGTTCAAGCGAGGAAAATTCTATAGAAGTCCCAAATAACTAGACTAGACTTTCCGGCTTGCTAGGATTGGTATTAAGAATTTCCTTCCTGATGACTTTGGTTCAGGCGAGAGAAATCTAAAAAAGTCCCAAATAACTAAAAATAGACTTTGGGGTTGCTAGGATTGGTATTGCGTCATCCGATTTTAAAAGAACTATCACTATCGAAATCGATTTTTAAAAACCCCAGTATTCACCTCGCCTCGTGAACAACTGTTTCAACACGCTATAAGTAAATTTTCATTCCCACTTTGACCTATCAAGTTATTTTTACAGCGATCACTGTTACACCAACACAAATGCAGCGTTGCGATTGACTTTGTCGCAGTTTTGTACTATCAATATGGAACTCCACACTTACAATGATTTACGGCCGACACTCATGCTCTCTTTGCTAACACTGTTCCAGTGTTGCAAGTTCCAACTTGTTTGTTTATTAATATCGTCAATACAGAAAATTGGAGGGAAATAAAGTCAACGAACCCTAGACAAGTATCTCGATCAACGACTCCTCCTTCTCACTTGTAATTCCGTAAAAAGTAATTTAAAAAAGAGTGTGCTCGTTTATTGGTTATGCCACTTTCATGCAATTATTATTCGTCAGAACGAGCACTCCCCTTGTTTCATGTGCCCTTTTTCGAGCAACGTCCTCAATTAAACTCGTGATAAAATGATACCCAAACACAACGTTAAGATTATAATCTCAGTCTGGAAGTCGCAAACGATATCTCGCACAAAGGGTATCTTCACCAAAAGAATGACCATTTACGCCTCCCCCAACGATTTTTGGATATTACAGCGGGGAGGATAGCGGTTAGAGCTCAATCTGTAAGATTGGCATTGTGGCCAGACTGTGATGGTGATGGGGGGAGGGGCGAAGGAGGGATCTTTACACTACATTTACTGGCACTTGAGAACCGAGGGGGCGATACTTTCGCCCCTTGTGGTGGACTGTACGCGGATGCGTATCTTCCCTTTGAAAGGCGCGCTTACTCATCCACCATACAGGGTCGTGCTTTGGAGCCTGTTCTTGAATGCAAGCCTTGATGGTAAAAATGACGATCTTATGACCTTTCCAAAAACAACAGTCCATGATTTTTAAACCCCCTTTCTGTCACAGTGTTCATTATAATGGACGACCATTTTACATGCAGCCTTATGGAAATTCGAAAAATTGACTCACACATGAAATCATATGAGAAAAGTTCGTTCACTCTAATGGTATATGTTTCAGATTACAGTAACACTTCTTTCATAATTCATGACAGAAAGGGTTAAGGTTGTGTCACGGTCTCAAACTACCAACGAGCTACAGCAATAGACAGGGTTTATGTAGTAGCGGCTCGTGAAATGCGATTTATCGATGTCTTTTCCATTTAAAACTATAGAAAAGTATCGACCGGCTGGGGGTGCAATTGAACCCCCGAGTAATCGATACTTTTCTATAGTTTTAAATGAATCGGACATAAATATATTGTATTTCACGAGCCGCTACTGGGTTTCTATGGGACGTGATTTTGAAACGTCAAGGAGACAGCCATGATGGAAATCTCTTATGGACATTTTACCAGTGGCGTAGCGTGCAATTTGGCAATGTTGCAGTTCGTCCATTGAAAGCCATGAAAAAGATCGAACTGTAGGGTGTTCGGTGAACACCTCCGCGTTCGACCTTTTACATGGCTTTAAATGGCCGAACTGAAACGTTGCCAAGTTGCACGCTACGCCTCTGCGTTTTACACAGGTTCGGTTTGTTTGCCTCATTTGTTTTAACCTTGAAAGGAAAGTTGTGACAAAGCTGTGTCTGTTGAAATTGGTTTTAAACAAACTTGCAAGTGTTTAAGGTGGGTATCTGGATACAGAAATCCCTGTAACCCTTTCTTCTTGAAAGTTTTTCACGATGTCTCTGACCGCGATGAAAGAAACAAGTAAATTTTCTCACCGCCCGGATAGTTGTTTTAGAATTCTATGTCCAGATATCCCTCAAAAAAAACTATGCGGTTTAACAGAAATACCCCCTCTATCTCTGTAACTTGTTTTTAACGACATAAACGATAGTGTGACAACCGCAAACAGCCATGAGACAACCCTTTAAAATACAATGGGGATGTTTTTTGGGAAAAGTCGGAAAGTCATAATTTTTTACCCATGAGTTTGTACAAATTTAACTGCCTTCTACTCTCTCACATTTGAGTCCACAACTTTCATTGATTCCGCATTTCAAATTTTGATGGATCAAGCTATAATAGGTAAAAATCTCAGCTAGACTGATTTTATTCGTTCCTTTAAAAGTATCATGATTATCTAAGCGCTAGATAGCTTCGTTTGTTACGTATCCATCGCAGATTAGATTTTCTGTCATAATATTCAGCTCAACTTACTTGATACTTCTTACCTAGTGCTATGCAGTGTACAGATAGAGCCATAGTTTATGTGTTACGCCCAAGTCGTGTAATCGCCCGTTTCGGCAGAATGGAAAAAAATGACTGCCCCGTTTGCGAAATGAAACTTTTATATAAAATTACCTGCCATAAAAACATTTCATTCAGCAAAAATGGCGATCTTAAGTTTTTGAATTAATGATGGAAGGTGCATGCAACAGTTGCGGAGCGTGCAATCTGGTAACGTTGCATTTGGCTCATTAAAACTCATGAAAAATATCGAATTATCTGGGAATCGCCGATGACCAGCGGATTCGAACTCCATGGAATCTTTTCGTTTGCAAACAAATGTTTGTAAACAAATGTGCAAAAACGCATCCAATGGCGGGGCCCGTAGAGCCTAGAACTCATATGACCAATCAGAAGTTGACTACCTTCTTGTCTTAACTCTCTGCATATAGGGACTCAAGACTGCATATAGGGACTATAGAATGAACAATGGGTCTGTTGCGTACTTTTGCTACATCAATATAACTCATTGTTTCTAACGTAAAATTCGGCGAAAATAACGATGCGCGCATTAAAATCTTTCAAAATCCACTCATTAACTCAGAAAATACTTTCCATTTCAAACAACCCGCGCTACACTAGACACTATATCACCGACTTATAACTACATAGATGGAACCATCTCGTTTATGTAAACATGAACAGAACTTACAAACATTGGAAAGTTTCGTTTAGATGCTTACATTTCTTATATTATTTTGTAATCTTTGATAAACCGGAAAGACCAGACAGTAAATGAAGCCAATAGTTCATGTATTTAGAAGGGAATTCCATTATTTTGTAGTTACGATGTTGTTTACTTATGCAGTGGTTCCGTCTATCTAGTAGTATATCGGTGCAAATAGTGTCTAGTGTAGCGCGGGCTGTTTGAAATTGAAATGATTTCCTGAGTTAATGAGTGGATTTTGAACGTTTTTAATGTGCGCATCGTTATTTTCGCCGAATTTTACAGAAGAATCAAGGTTCTATTTTGTTGTAGCAAAAGTTTGCAACAGACCCATTGAAGGGTAGAGTGGATAATGGGGTTATGTGACACTTTTTTGATTTTGAGAAAATCGACTTTAAAGTTCAAAGTATAGACGTTTTCGACATTTTAGCTGAACATCAACCGCAACAGCTTTGAAAGTAGGGTCATATCCTACATTTTTTGAACCAAGTTGGAAAGTTTATAGATATATATCATCATATAACTCCTTCATCTACTGTGCTAACTCGATTTTTTCCCCCAAAATTTCACTTAACCCCTTTATCCGCTCTACCCTTCAATTGAACATAACTGTGAAAGACGCTCCTCCCAATGAGTTAAAGGAAAAGAAAGTCCACCAATTCAAGCATCCTTTGAAACCAAACCCCCCAAACGGCCACTCAAGAGAAAACTTCGAAGAACGACTTAGAACATTATTGACACCCAAGAGACTCGTCAGGATAGAAACTATTCGCACACCCTGTAGACACCAGAACTGATAACGACTTTTGCGTACAGAGAGCGCAGTTATCTTTTCAGAAACTTTCATTTTTACAGAGTGCATTTGTTTTTATGACGTTGGCCGTCGCTTTTACTTCGTTTCTCTCACTCCCTCGTTCCCTTCCCCCCCACTCTCCCCCCTTTTCACTCTCCCCCTTTTCACTCTCCCCCTTTTTAAATGCAAGTGGTACGCTGGGAACACAAATTAAATTTCACTTAATTAGATTCCAAAGTTTTGCGTTTGAATGAAGTTTGTGTTTCTGGCCACTCTCTCTCTCTCTCTCTCTCTCTCTCTCTCTCTCTCCTCTCTCTCTCTCTCTCTTCGCCACTTCTGCACTTCTGGCTGACTGGAGAAAGTTCATGATTGGAAACACGGGGGTGAGAAGAAAAAGCTCGCGGAGACCTGAAGGGAAGCGGCGGTGGTGGAACTCGTAAAAATTTGATGAAATTGAGGTGAAGAGGAGTTGGGGCCTTACGGAGGGCGTGTAAATTGAAACTAAGAGCTGAACTTTTGAACATTTTAACTTAAAACTTGAATGCACAAATTTCAGGGTTAACAGCTTCAAAGAAGCGCGCTAAGTCACACCGTAACTGTCCGTAGAGACATTCAGCACGTCCAAGTTTTATTTTACACCTTTCGTTATCGAAAATTTTCACCTGAGCCAGCTTGGATGAAAATCGAGGTATAGAAAATAAGAGGACGCGTATAATAAAGTCGTAAATAATGATATCCCTGAAAAACCAGCTTTCTGCAAAGTTCCCGGACCGATCAAAACTTTTCAGTCAACAGAACAGAAGCTTTTAATATCTGCATTTGTATTTGTATATTTGTATTTTTTTTTTTTTTTTTTTTTTTTTTTTTTTTTTTTTTTTTTTAATAGTTTGCTCCCAAAACATAATTATTTTATGAGACACTATTCCATATCTTTGTCAGTACTGAATAGAAAAATTGCCTTCTCATCCATCCAACCATTTAATGTTCTTCCTCTTGGGCTCAAGAAATGGTGGATTAGGGAGGTATTTCTTTTATCCGCTCCTTTAATTTATTTTAATATATTTATTTATTTAACCGAGATTTTTAAGTAATTATGCTTCATTCAACCGAGAGAGCGAGATTCAGAATTGTGTTTGTGTAAGAGAAAGATAGTCAAAAATCAAGACGGATTGAAATTATGGTGGGGATGAATATAATCGAATTAGAAAGTGCTTCAAACGAACAACCGGCGACTTTTACGAAGTGAGCAACGGAAACTGACTCTTGCGTGATAGAAGGAAGCAGGTCGCACCCAGGAACCATCATTGGGCCAAGCCGTTTGTTTGCGTGCAATATGAATACTCCCCTACTTGGCGAAGCTTACGGCGCGGCGCACTATGGTCTACGCGAGCCAGCTAGCTAGACAAAAGTCCCCTAATGCAGTTACGGTGGTGAAAATTGGCAATTGGTTATTTTTCTCGTTTCTAAGCCATCAGTGCTATAGATTATGAGATTTTCATTCCGTTTTCCTCCATTTTGACCGTTTTTTCGAAAAAATTGGGTATTCCATTTTTTTTAAAAATCGAGCAATTTTTGAGGGCCCAGAAATTAATTTTGGGCAAATTTTTGGGAACTGTCGTATTTTTTTCCTTACAGCGCTTGTTTAGTAGAGCATATTGCACCCAAAGTTTATTAAATTTGGTCCATTTAAAGGGGAGGAACGAATTTTGGAAAATGGGTGGATATCGAACTTTGAACTTCGATATATCGAATACGACAAAATATATCGAACTTTGGTCTGTGCCAAAATTTTTAGAATTTTATGCTCTTTCTAAATATGCAAAAAAACATGGGGTCCCTCTTTGAATTATTCGATTTAGCCCCCCTGACCCCCTCTCACACCCCTAAAATGAGAGGGGCACCCAACATAGCCCAACAGATTAGCCCCCCTGAATAAAAAAAATTGGCGGAAACCGATTCTCAAGTATGACTCAGGAAAAAATGTTCAGGGAGGTTGTGCGTTACTTTTGCCCAATCTGCCCTCTGTATAAGATGCCAATATTTTAATGTGGAGGTTCGGCTAGTTGATGGCAGTAGGGGGGGGGGGGGTGTTCCCCACTCAATATTTTTCTTGATTCGGAAGTTTCGAGATCACTGAGAAGCTATGCAGTGTAAATTTTGACGATTCCCAAAAGGTTTTCACATTTATTAGTTTTTTACAGTCTTGATGATAGAAGATTGCTCGTCCGCGTCAACGGCAAAATCCCCCATTATCCGCTCAGTTTTCCAAGGGAAAAATTTCGTAACTTTTTTGGGCGACAAAAGGCGACATTCGCATATTGAAAAACGTGTTCCCAGAGGTCTTAGGAACATTTTCTTGCCACTCTAAACGTGGGCATCCGTGGGCGAAAAAACGTAGGTGGCCTTAAAGCCTAAAATTCTCGTCAATTTTGAGAAAAATTTGGGTTTTCCGACCTTATACAGTCTCTAAAAACTCCAAAATATTGACTTAAATGAAATATATATAGATGAATGTATTCAGCTTATCATTAGGAAGAACCAACAAGTTCTAATTTTGAACAAAAAATAAAGTAACTTAGTAAAAATCGTACTTTTTGTCTGGGGGTCGCAATGGCTAGAAACCAATAGCACCTAAAAGTATACAAACACATCTTGCGCGCGTTGCTTTAAACGCATGTTGCAACCTTACCAAACATGATCGGTCGGAAAAATTTGAGATACAGATGCACTAAGATATGGGGAATCACACTACGTTGTCAGATTTCCGTTTTTCCGACCTCCAAAAATCGACTTTTGTCTAGCTAGATACCTCTCGTAGACCATAGTGCGGCGCGGCGCAGCGTTAGTAAAAAGATCGTCCTGCGAGTTTTTCCTTTATCTTTAAGCCCAGTGGTTCTCCACTTCGAACCCTACTAATTTTCTTTGCCTCATTGGGAAATGCAGGCGTACCCAGAAACATGTATTTTTCTTTCTCTTTCCCCATTTGAAAGTCTGAATTAGAAAAGGATAGAGAAAGGGGGACAAATAACGTGATAGCTGTTCCTTTCATCCTTCCCTCACTTATCTGTTTTTATGGGCAAAGAGAGAGAGAGAGAGAGAGAGAGAGAGAGAGAGAGAGAGAGAGAGAGAGAGAGAGAGGGGGAGAGAGAGAGGAGAGAGAGAGGGGAAAAAGGAAGAAAGAGAGAGAGAAAGAGAGAGAGAGAGAGAGGGAGAGGGAGAGAGAGAGGGATGGAGGGTGGGAGAGAGAGAGAGAGAGAGAGAGAGAGGGGCAGACAAATTCCTGGATACGCCTCTATTGGGTAATATTCTGTGTTCAACGGGACTTGAGGGATGGTCAGCGACCTGAAACTAGGAACTTTTGGAGAGGAGGAATATTTCCAAACTAATGACCTTCATCCTCCGGTCGAAAAAGACACGCGGTAGGACTCATCGCGTGACCCTCCAACATGGCATTACCATCATAAAATACAAACTTTTGGTGGAAAGTAATTCGTTGCCACGTCGCGTTGTTCCTGTCTCTTTGTATATCGGCGTGAGTCGATGCAACGTTGTTCTAATTTGTCAACTTTCTCAGTTATAACAATACATTAAATGAATGAAGTTACAGGATGTTGACCAAAAATAGAATTCATTGCTGCTGCCATTCATGAGAATTTATTCATTTTTTTTTTTTTTTTTTTTTTTTTTTTTTTTTTTTTTTTTTTTTATTTATTCAATGTTGTTTCTTTAATGTAATGTTTTAATGTTATTTTTAATTTTTATATTTTTATAATTTTTATTTCATTATTATATTTTTATAGGGATGGTTTTTCTTTTTCTTTTCGTTTTTGTCATTTTGTTAAAAATCAGTTGTCGTTTCGTTCCCTTTGTTTCTGCTTTTTTTTTTTTTTTTTTTTTTTCCCCCTTTTTTCAGGCGTCTCATGGATTCTTATAGAAAAAGCTCGCGTTTATAATTTTATCCAAGTTTTCGTGGTGCCTTGCGACTTCTGTTAAAAATACCCGACTTTACGACTTCGAATGTTTATTGTTATACTGATTGCAAAGAACGTAATCTGAGTGCAACTGTCAAAGGCAAAAAGCAAATAATATCCGAAGATTGACCTCGATTATTGCGCAATGAGAAAAAACAATACAGCCGTAGTTTGTTATCCAAAAGGGTATTCGATGCCCAGTTTTCACCCCCAGTTGTTCCCCCAATTGCTCCACGTTCATTGTTATCCAGAGTCAAAGTAAAAATACGGACATTTATACCATCGTAATGTTTACCGCGGCAACGCTGTAAATAACCACATTAGCGTAGCGTACTTGGCAACATTGCACTATGGTCTGAGATCAGAAAAAAGTAGCCAAAACTCGGTGAAAAAAAGGCATCAAAAATAATCTTTTTCTAGTTTTTACGCTTACTCTTAAAACCTGTCTATGTCATTTCTAAGCTTAAATTACGTGTTCAAAGTGTTCTCTGTGCATAAAATTGAAGCTGAAAGTTTATAAGTGACGAATTTATGAGAAATTTACTTTCTGACTTTTAGCCAATTTTTGATGATTTCAAACCATAGTGCATTGTTTCGGCATCACCGAACCCTGAATTCGACACCAGGTTTGCAAACATGGTGCTGGATTCTGATGGTCTTCGCAACCCAACGCACCACACCTCCATAAGGCACGGGCACCATTTGAACATAACTCTAAATTCAAAACGAATATTCTTAGTCAAATTAATCGGTAGCCAGCCTCTGTGGTATGGTGGTCCGCGGCCCATGCTACTAACCCGAAGCCCCCCCCCCAAGTTGATGGAAGGTCCCCAGAGTAACGGAGGTACTATGGCTGTAATTAGCTGGTAATTTATAAATCGAGCAGTTGATGAACAAAACAACGTACTTACCATATTCCAAGAGAACACCGGAAAAACTAGGAAGAAACACTTTGCTTGCAATGACAAAACATTTGGTAAAAAAATTACCCACAAGACTTCTTTTGAGCGAACCAAATATTTGGCTCAATCAATAAAATCTCAATAGTTGGGCGCGTACAAACCCTATGTTTAGCTCCACTAAAGTCTTACGCTGAGTAAGTTTTATCCCAACTGTATTTTTCAGAACAACAATTTTTTTCTTCTGTTGTTGTTTTTGTTGTTGTTTTTTCTTGCTTCTTCAATACCGTCAAATTGTAAAACAAACTTCGTTTTTGGACCACGTGTAGGTCAAAACTCTCAAAATTCAAAAATAACTAAAAAAAATCCAAGGAACGTCTTTACATTTTAATCAAACAACGAGCCTTTTGAATTCTCGAACGATATATATGATATTTTTAAGAGATTTGGCAACATTGAATTACGCACGTAAGAACGTGTGTGCTCGTGGCATGCTTTTTGGCAGTTTTCAGGTGTTTTCGTGACCCCTCTGAGCATCGACCCGGCCCTGTCGTAACTTTTATGACATAATCCGTTAAGGGTAGGTAGTACCGTAGTACCATCTGCCGCTCGCCTAGAGGATTGAAGGTCAAACCTCCCCCTTTTCAACCTATGAGGTGTTCACACTTACTCACAGCTCGAACCGTATTTTATACTATTCCGCGCGTGAAGGATATGGGGCAGCGCGGCGTAGGAGGATTAGGATGACGGTAACCCTCATTTGATGCTATCATGCATTGACTTCGACAATTTTTGTAAACAAACGGGAGTAACGCGGTGGGGATTTATGATGTTTTAAATTGAATTGAAAGCACTGTAAGGGACATAATTCGAAAATGAGACCAAGGCAAAATGGTGGGCAAAAAATCCCAAGCTGCGCTGCTGCATGGGACAAAGCGTGCATCAGGCCAATGCTGCATTGTGTCTGTTTAAACCCACAAGAAATGTCGAATTCGAGGGTGTTCCCTCCGTGTATGAATACATAAAAGAATTTGTCTGTCTCTCTCATCTCCTCCCATTTGAAATCATGAGTTAGAAAAGAACCGATATAGGGGCTATAACGACACGTTATGGTCTCCTCGGCTATCTTTTTTCAACACATGTGTTTAAACGGCCACAGAGAGTGAAAAACAAATGCCTGTATCCACCCATGTATCAACAATCCCTTTGGTAAAAATGGTCTGTCTGACCTGACCGGCTTCTTGGCAAGACTGGCCTCAGACTCATCATATTGTTAGGCGGACTAAACTGAGGCCAGTATTGCGTGTTGTCAGTTTGACTTTAACCATTTTTATTAGGGTGGTGCACCCAATAGTTGTATTTTAGTGGGCTATAATCGAAGGAATGTTAGAAATTTTGGCCGCAAATAATGAATGCGATAGTTACGTAAATATTACCCATGTCACTTGAACAAACACTAAACGATTCGTATTACTGCAATCTTGTATTACAATGTTTCACATTTTTTCAAGGTGTGAGGGTTACAACATCCCTTAAGGAGTGTTCATAAAAATAGTCTAAAAAAATTGAATGATTCAGGATGTTATGGGTGAAATGCCCCGCGCATAGTTATTTCTGTGGAATTTCACAAAAGATTCAACGCCATAATTTGCTTTAGCAAATTTTCGCAACAGACTCATTCAAGTATTTAACCAACCGTTGTCATAAAATCAAATTCAAAATCAAGCATGAGTTCCTTGCTTGAAAAAACGGCCCTGTCTTTGGAGATTCGAGCGTCAGAAGAAATTGACAAAAGATTTGGCGTTTTTCCCCTATTCATATTTACGCTGCAAGCTTTCAGCAAAAAACTAAAAGACAGACAAACGCACATTGAACGTCCTTCCGCAGAGAAGTTTCTCTCATCCCGAAAAACGCAGTCATTTATTGACGGAAATAATATCCGGCCAGTAAATTTAGTGCCTCTATTCGTCGATAAATTGCGGCAGAGGGAATATCATTCTCCCTTCCCATTTATATTCCCCTTCCTCTTTCTCCCTTCATACACTCCCCTTCCAGCTACCCCCTTTTTCGCTATGATTTTCACTTGTGTTTGGGGGTTGTTACTGAAAATGTTGAATGAGCGGTAGAAATATCTCGTCTACATCTATCTATATATAGTATTGGTCTTTTCAGATGTTGTAGATATTCTATCGCTTGAGCATTCGCGACTACATTCTACCCTCCCAATTCTTACAAGATTTCCACCCGCCAAATTTTATTGTCCTTTTATTGCTTTACATATGCATTTATCAAGATTTTACAACTCCATCCGCTTTCCACCACCTCCTATTATGAGGAGGGGATGATTTTGATCCTCACCCTACGCCTACCCCGTCATTATTCTCGGATTTTACGGTGAAAACTTTGCAACTTCAAATTTACGATCTTGGTTTTCGTGAAAAAAAAGTCATCCCTTAAGACGGAAAAGCTTTCGTTTTTTATTTATTTTTCTTACTTTGTTGTTGTTTTTTGAGAAAGAAATAAAAGTTATTTTTGAATGTAGGAACTAGACTTCTACCCAAACACAGCACTTACGTTTCTATTTTCATGTCCGTTTTAACCCTTTAAGGGCCAGGTTAATTCAAAAGAACGCCACTCCTCCGTTTATGTAGGGTAGGTAGATAACTGTTCGTACTTGGGGGAGTTGAAATCGCCTATACGACGCATTGAAGGCGCCCGAAGAAACCTATCCTTTAAGTGTTTTCATCGATACTTGCTTTTATCTGGAATGAAGACTAAAACAATGTGAAATAGACTTGAGAAGAAAAACGATTATACTCGGGCTTGGCCCTTTAAGGGGTATGGAAGGTAAAAAATAAGTCAAAACTTCCATTTGAGTTTGACAACTATTTCTCCAATTCAAAAGAAACAAAATTTAGACTTACTTTGATTTAGCATGAGGTCACTGGTGGATCCAGGAATTTGTTCTTTTCTCTTTTTGCCTCATTAGAATGCATGTGTTAGAAAAGGACAGATCAGGGGCAGTCATTTGATTTCCCCCCTCTTCTATCCTTTTTTAACACATGTGCGGTTCAATAGGGGAAAAAAGAGACAGTAAGGACAATATCTTGGATTCGCTGGCGCATGAGATATGCCAATGAGACTGAATGACACCATATAACATCTGGCAGATCTTACTTCACAACTAAAATTCTCGATTCCTTTTACCCGAGTTCCATAATGTTAATTACTATGCGGAAAGTAAAACTGCTGAAACACGTGAGTTTTAGATACAGCTTAGCACAATGGCACTATCTATGGTGCGAGTTTAATTATTCTTGCGCCTGAAATTCACAGGTTATGCAAAAACAGTACCATCGTGTATTAACAGTTATCTGGTTACAACTTTATTTTTTTCCGGCTCTCTTGAGAGTCCAGAGTGAAGATGCTAGGCTAATGCTATGATGCGATGCATATTACATACTTTTCTCCATGAAATAAGTAAGCAACTATTCCGACTCGCGGGATGTGGAATTGCATACTCAAATAATTGCAGGCACTTTTGTAAAGAGAATGCTTCCGTTGGGTGCACGGTGTTCCAGAATCCAGATTTAGCCGAGCTAAAGTCTTGTGGTGTAATTCCATCGTCCAGAGTGTGTATTAAGGGATTTTTTGGATGGCTAATTCCGAGAAAAAACGGTATTCATTCAAAATTTTGATATCTAACATGAATAGTCAAGATGTATCCTCTGAATAATGCATTTTAATAGAAACAAAAGAATAACAGCACAATACTAATTACTAATTGCTTCGCACTCACTTCAATTTACGGTAATTGCAAATCATCGACCATGAGTGGTTCTCAAACAACTTTTCACCGTGTTTTCGAGAAATCGAGTTTTTTCGTTTGCAAGACAAGAATAAAAAGAAAAAGTAATCGAGAGTATAAATTGTTAACGAACGAGCATAACGCGGAGATTAAAATCACTTTTATAAAAAAGAAGACAATGATAATAAATACGATAGTTACAAATTTCGACGATTATTTAAAAGAATGGCGAAAAAAGTTTCCCAGCAAAAGGATTAAAATCACTCTTATAAAAAATCGTAATAATATTACTGACGAAGATTCAAATTAAAGGCAACGCATTACTCACAACAACATATCTTAGACACGAGTGGGTGACTGACCTAAAGACCCAGTAAATGATCTTGAAAAAGAGAATGCACATTATTTTGTCATAGATCAGAGTACAAAAATAGGGACAGGAATGTGATCAACTTCGTTAAATAAAGATCACTTATCTCTACGCAACCCGAGCGGCGCACGACAATTCTATAATTTGCAAGATACAAGGCCATAGCCATAGTCACTTGTCCTCATTCCCTTCATTTATATCAATGTTTAATATACTATTCGTCATTTTTGCAACATTTTACTGATTTATAACTTGATTCAAACACACATTATACTAGCGTAAAAGCTCATCACTAGGCTCAGAAAAATCACTTGCCCATTTCGTGAACTGGGCAATTTTTTTCTTGTTCCACGATTTAATACAGCGCCGTCGCACAATCCACGAAATGTGCACAAATCACTCCATTTCATGAAATGGCTCATTTCACGGGTTGTGTGCAAAATATGCACGAAATGTAACAAAGACACAAAATGAAAACAACAAGACCAGGTCGTTGGAAATCGATCTGCGCATCGCAAGCACGACTTGACCTTCATTTCTATCAAAACCATCCCAATTAGAGGTCAAAATACTCATATAGAGTGGAAGGGGACTTTAAAATTATGTTATTTTTTATTTGTTAGCAATGGGGCAGTTGCAAAGGTCTGAATTGTTGTGTTTTTATGAAGAAAATTATAGTATTTGATGAGCTGAGAACAAAGATGCCTTCGGTTTCTAATTAAGTCTCATTGTTCCGGAGATGGGATTTTGGCCCAAAATACATTGTTTTAAATGGGAATTCCGCGTAGTGACGTCACTACGCCCACGATTTTTTACAACTTTACAGGTGTGTATCTCCAAAACCGGGACACTTAGGAAAAAACCAAACGCACCTTTGTTCTAAACTCATCAAGTACTATAATTTTTCTTAATAAAAAACACAAACATTTTAGACCCTTGAAACTGCCCCATTGTGATCTTTCTTTTTCTTTTTTTTTTCCTGAGACACACGTAGAACGAGCTTCTATAAAATATACATGTAAACCAAAGGCAAAACAAAGCAGCCTAAGCCACTACAAATTAATGTGATCTGTGAATAGGTCATATGAATGTAACATGTGACGTTAACTATGTGTCACGTTGAAGCAGCATGTATCATCATACTCGTCTTTCAAGTGGCCGTGCATAGATCTTAGAATAGATTTTCTTCTTTTTTTTCCACCCCAAGACGGAAGACGAGTCTAGCATCAAGTGATAGTCGGAGAGGGGAATGTTGAGTATTGTCGAGTGCATTAAATCGCCTGCACTGCCAAAACATTAATTCTGAGCGCGTCAATTTGCGGATAGGAGCAGGAAGGAGGGAGAGCGAGGATGCGGAGAGGAGGAGTGAGACTCTTTTCTTTCCGCGTCCGGAGGGTGGCCGATCCGTGGTTTTGAAGGCTGAGATATATTAATTTGCGATGAATCGATGCAGATGCAATACGCTGCCACGGCCCATGCCGCCGCCGCGATGGGTGCATCGTAGGAAATGACTCGGGTCTGCTTCGGACGGTCTGTAATTCAAACCCCTCCCCCTCACTCTCGCTCTTTCTCCGTCTCTCTCTCCCCTCTCTCTCACTCTCTCTCTCTCTCTCTCTCTCTCTCTCTCTCTCTCTCTCTCTCTCTCTCTTACTCTCTCACGCGAGAGACTCCCGATAACGTTAATAAAGAATTAATTCTCGGCACTGCCCTAATTATGTTTTTATACTTTCAAGTTATAAATGTTTCCGTTCCACTTGTACAGTGTACACACATCCGCAACTATGACTGACTTCCTGACAGTTTAATTCTTACTGGACCGTAAATTTGTTTAAATCATTGAAATTATTCAAATTTTAGAGATTCCGAGGCTATCACAATCATGCCGTGATGGAATGACCTGAAGCAGAATAATCCTTTTCACTTTAAAATATATATTCCTAAAATTCATGTTCTGATAGTTGGAACTTGAAGAAAAAATTGTCTCGCTGTACGGAAATATTAATATCTTTGGTAGCTTTCAATGTTTCAATAGTGTGTTTGCTTGTCCGTGGAATTCCATTGCGTGCGATAAGCTTCGACCACCACACTAACTTGATTGTTAAAATTTAAGTGATTCTTGAATTCTTTGATGCAGCACGATCATTGCTACTTTTGTTATTTATGGAATTTGAGAGCGTTGCGTATGCACAGAAAAAAAACAGAAGAAACCGTTTGGTAGCACTCAGTGCCGCAACTAGGAATTTTTTCCGTTTTTTTTTTTTTTTTTTTTTTTTTTTTTTTTTTTTTTTTTTTTTTTCTGAGCAGTGGCAACAATTTGATAACCCCTTTTTTTCTTTCATTTTTTTTTTTTTTTTTTTTTGCTTCTTATGCGATTGATCCCGAATAACTCCGACCATCGAGCTAATTGATTACCCTTTTTCACTTACTATTCAAGCAAACTTTGAGGGAAAACACATTCTGTATTTGACAACCTTTTTGTTTTTGCTCCTTGAATGGGCCAGTTTCATGAAACGGGGATTTTCAAATTTTTAAGTGTTTCTAGCAGAACTTTTCATGAAAAAAACGATGGAGGCCTTAAAAAAGCTCTAGATTAATTTTAAAGCCCCGAAAAAGCCTCTCAAAGTTGAGTGATGAAAACAACGATCCTCATTGGTCGGAGGCGAATGACGTCAAACATACCGAACTGAGTTTCGCGTCTCCGCCACCAGGGATCGGCATGTATAGTGGCATAGGGAATAGCGTGCAAAGACATTATAGAAGAAGACTGGCCCCTAGCGGCGAGATTTGAAGCCGGTTACTGTCATTGGCGAGGGCTTCCCTGCCCTAGTAAAAATTTTTTGTTGACCACCAACAAAATTTTACTGGCACCAGCAGAATTTTACTGACTGCCAGTAAAATTCTATTGGTGCCAGTAGAATTTTCATGGTGGTCAACAAAATTTTGTTGGTGCCAATACTTTTTATGACCGATCAGTAAAAATTGTGCTGGCAGCCAACAGAATTTTTGATGGTCGGTCATAAGAAGCATTGGCGCCAACAGAGTTTTGTTGGTGCCAATACTTCTTGTGACCGACCAGTAAAAATTTTGCTGGCAGTCAACAGAATTTTTGATGATCGGTCACAAGAAGTATTGGCACGAACAAAAGTTTGTTCGTGGCCAAATAAGTTTTGTTGATGACCAGTAAATAGCTAACGGATGAACGGAACTTTGTGGTGGCCATTAATTTTTTAGTGCTGTCCGGTAAACTTTTTGTTATAACTCGCAAATATCATGATGTGGAACATACAGTTGCTAAGTATGTCTCAACTTACAGTCTAGGTTTTGACTTTCTCAAATTTCACAAAACTGGAACATGGCTATGTTGACGGTTTAAAACGTCCAGGATGTTTACAAGTTATTTACCCCATTTGGAGCTCAAAACTGACTTTTCCATATAGATAAAGAATTAGAAATATAGTATTTAGACAACACAAACTTGAAAAAAGTAAAATACTAAATAAAAATTAATCCTATATTTTATTTTATTTTAATCAAGTGTGTATTGTAGAAACTGTGTACAGTATATTTATTCTGACACATATGATACACCTGTGGATATATTTCACCTATGTAGGGATCGTACTATAGCGGGGAAAAAGAAACCTGGCCAGGATATGCAATATATGCAACACACACCTAGTACATGAGTTGAATAATATACTGTGCATTGCGTATTGCATACCTTGGCCGTATTTCTTTGTGTCCGCTTATAAAATTTAAATGAATAATGTCCATATAAGGAAATAAATGTGTTTTTCTGAACTAAAAATTGAGACACTTTACAATTGACACCGCCGCACTTACAATAAGTTGAAGAAGCTTTTATTTGGTATGCTGATAAAACAGACACTACCTAAACAACAAATACGGCACTTTAGTACTCCTTTTCAAATGTGTTTGGAAAACAGATAACATCCCTGGTAAAATGCTCCATGTGGATAATTTGATTTCCGTGACATTATATGGATTCAAAGACCGATCAAATTTCAAGTTCCGCGACCGTTCAAAATTTGAAAAAAGGGAGACTCACTCTGTTGCACCCAGTAACAAATTGATTTTATCTCATCAAGTTTTTTAAATACCAAAAATCTGAATGCAGAATCAGATTCCTCGACCAAAAATACCTTCCATTACCAATTTTCATGCAAATCAGACTTACAGTAACCATATTCTCTTTTCACAAACTTATCTACCGGATTTTCGTCAGACCTACACATCTGATCGGGGTGGTGTAACGGTTAGGTCATCGGACTTGGAATCGGGAGGTCTCGGGTTCGAATCCCGGTGGTGACCGTAAAATTTGGAGGTCTCCGTCCGATTGGCGGACGTAGGTGTACATCCGTACATGTCTGTGAGTGAGGTTTTACTTTTATTAATCCCCAATATTATCCTTAAAGCCCTTTTAACCAGTTTAAACTGTTTGATGGTGATAAATAAAATTTTAATGGTGGACCAGCAGAATTCTGATGGTGGTCAACAAAAACACTGAGAAATGGAACGCTGACCGGTCAACAAATTTGTTGGTCGCCAACAAAAATTTTGATGGCAACCATCAAATTTGTTGACCGGTCAGTGTTCCATTTCTCAGTGTTTTTAATGACCGTCATCAAAAAATTTTTACTAGGGTGCTCGGGGGTATGAACCAAATTAACATTGCGTCTTATGGAGCCGATACATAAACCTGTTTCAAAAGAATATTAATTACTGTTAGTTTTCAAAAGTACGCAGATATGATATGCAGCTTATGCCAAAGTTGAGATTGACGAACTTAAACGAATGTTTCGGTCAATTTATCCGCTAGATATTTACGATTGAAAGTACGGCAGAGAGGTTATGGGTGCTAAAGTAAACAATGACCGACCGATCGTTAACTTCGATTATTAAAGAACGGACGCTTTAAATTGATCCAAAATTTTTGGTTTCAATGTATGGTACACTATACTGTACAACATATGTGAGACTCGACACGGTTATTCGCAAGAATAATTGACTAAAATAGGTTTGCAGAGCGAGGCTCCATAAGAGCTAATGTTAATTTGGTTCATACCCCCGCGCGGGGAAGTGCCCTGCCCATCAGTCCGTGCCAAGACCGGCTTCACTTTTCCCCCGTGCAAAGAGATAGCAGGGGCCAGTCTTCTTCTATAATGTCTTTGATAGCGTGTTATTATGAGTTGTTTACCGGCGATCGGCAGTGATTTTGTTGTGAGACGAACTTATGTGTTTCAAATGTTTGTGTAAATATTGTGACTATTTTTCGTTTTAAAATGCCCGTGCAATGTTTTTTCCTTTTGTTCGTTGCTACCAAAAGACTAGAATCTCCATAAAAGCGGACTTAGAGTTTTCTTGAGATCCGAAACCTCACTTCATTTTCTTGCTGGAGGAGCTATAAACATTCCACTCTCCGTAAGATCCTATGTTAAAAGGGCGAAACTTTACGGTTTTCTCTATCTCTGACAAATCGGATATTTTAGTGAGGATAAATCCTACATAAAGAGGGAGGGTTGGTTAGTTTTCAAATAGTGTGATTCTCATAGTTTCTAGTTTTAATGGTGGTCAGTGGTGAGTGTGTTGTCACTCCAGCAGATGGTTCTAGCATAAACTTCTAACAGTGTTTCACTGGCATGATTTTTAATCTTTCTGCAAAAGTGCTGTTCAGAAATGACCCTCCTTCATTTCTCAGTTTTCTTTCAACGTCAGTTTTTGATATTTTAGTCTCTGTAAGTCATAGTCTCAGTGCGTTCGACTCTCACTTGTGTATACATTGTCAAGATTCTAAGGTGATGCTATGATATACCACCAGTTCTGTGTCAAAATTTATAGCCTGCTTTGTGTAACTTTTCAAGCCACTCTTATGTATAAATATTTAAAACTACTTTAAATTTCAGTGCGTTCGAATTATACGGAAAGCCTCTCTTTAAAAGCATAGTGTATTGGTCTCTCCGACTCGTGTGCTCAGATTTTAGCAGTAGGGGAAACCAAATTATCTCTAGGTTTTTAAGTACACCAGCTGACAATAGTTCAACTTTGAAGTCTGATTTATAGTAAATGGTAGTCTGCTTGCCAAGATTGCGTTATTTGCAAAACTCAGTCTAAAGTTAATTCATCGATGGAACTCTGAACAGCGGAATTGTTTTGGAATGCCAAGCTTTTACTGCAGGTATGCACCATTATGGTGATTTTTAATTTTCTTCCCCCTTTCCCTCTTTTTATTGCTTCTTTATTTGCAGTACTACACAGTAAAGTGAGTACTCTGCATGAAACACACTAACAGTGTATATGTTTGCGGCTAAGTTACTTGTCAAAACGGACTCACCGTGTTCGGAGAAGAAACCCAATCCTGACCCTAACTTCCTCCATCTAACATCTCTTAATTACCTACTACCAAACATAGCTCTTCAATAAATGCTAGTATTTTAACTGGAACAAAAAGTAATGCTGCATTTTTTACTGCCGTTAGTCAACACGGTTTGAAAGCTCCTTCGGAATGGAACGGAACAGTAAATTTTCTGTCAAATTTTTGCGCTAAGCTGACAGTGGGTAGTTTGGGTGTACCACTTACTGCATGGAAATAATTACCAACCACGAAGAAGATACAGAAGAATATTGTGACTCACCGTATGGTGCCTACCTAGATACAGCAAAATTTTGGCATCCCAAAACAAGCTTCCTCCGTTCAGAGTTCCATCGATGAATTCACTTTAGACTGATTTTTGCAAGTGATAATCTTGGTATGAGCTATGAAGACTGTTATTTACAGTAAATTAGACTTCGAAGTCGAACTTTACAATTGGCTGGTACAATTTACATCAAGAGAGAAGTGGGTTTACACTGCCTTTTGTTCACTTGAGTCAGAGGGACCCAATCCTCTGTTGTTGTAAAGAGTGATCCCTGGTATCATAAGAGCCCGTTATGATTTTAAGTAATTTTAAATATTTACACAGAAGAAGGGCCTGAAAAGTAATTTAATTCAGGCTAGAAATTATAAAACAGAACTGTTTAGAATGTAATGTTATATTTCTCTCCTGTTAGGAAAGTGAGGTTATAGGTCTAGAGGGTCTCGACAATACTCCAAGCCAGCCTTAATTCATTGCTACTTTCATTAAAATAATCCTCACGGCAATTACAAACCAAATTACTGTAAGTATATAATGTCTCTGACATCAGTATCTTAAAGTTAATGATAAGGGATCAATAAATATATGTCTCCTGTGGACCACTTGGTCCTGTTTAGAGTTTACATCCACTTGGCAAATATACATGGAAAAATAACTTTTCTGCAGTTGAAACGGAGGTATTCGTACATCCAGGAGAGACAAAGTATTTATATTTTCTTTTCGAAGGCATAATTGAAGAGGTAGAATAAATTTACGTAGGTATATGCACGGCCCATTCACGGCCGTTGCATGTATTTCTTATGTGTTCTGAGTGTAAACAAACGAGCTAGCCGAGCGGGCGGTATCTCCGACGTCACGCGCGGTCTGCCGGCCGTTTCGCGCCAAATCCGACTGTTTCAAATCTGATCAAAAGTTCGACTTTTCAAACCGCGATATCTCCGCGATCGCGCGTCCTAAAAGAAAAATGAAAAAACACGGGGTCCCTAATTTTGTCCATTCTTTCCGAAAATGAATTAAAAAAAATTGGTGAAACTGGCCCATTCTGTATGAGAGCTGAGATTTTGGGATGATCCAAATCACATTGCCAAATGGCTAAATGTTCTTTATTTCCAAAATTTTCTGGGGGGGGAGCCCCCTCCCCCCATACAGCCACCTATGGTGGCACTACAACAATTGTGTACGCCAATTTATAAGGAGATTTTGATGGGTGAAGCAAAGATTTAGTTAACCTTACTAAAATCTTCAATTTTATACCAAAGGTTTTGTCACACGAAGAAAAACGTCTGATTGAAATTACGGAACGTTGGAAGAAATCGGGATCGGGGTTAAAATAAATTCCCTTTAAAATAATAAGAATTCTTATTGATTCACCCAGAATTCTTATTGATCCAACGATTCTTTCTTGTGATTCGTCTGAATCATCAGACCGTTCAATTGTACCAATGATAATTCTGGTTGAATCAATAAGAATGGGTCTGTTGCAAACTTTTGCTACAACAATAAAGAGTGTTTCATCGTACGTAAAATTGCCCGAAAAGTCCATTGGTGGCATCAGAAAGTCATGATATGCGATAATAAACTCACAAGAGACGTTTAATGAAATCCAAGATGGCGGTAAAACATGGAGCAATATGTATGCATGCACCTTTAACATCCAAGGATTGCCAACGTTGACAACCTCTCAGCTTCAGTGGTTATGTGTTCATTCACGTTATGATTGGGTGTGATCGATACTGTGAGGTTGGCTATATCCTTGGATGTTCATGGTGCATGCATACAGGTTGCTCAATATTTTACCGCCATCTTGGATTTCATTAAACGTCTCTCGTGAGTTTTATACTGCATGTTATGACTTTCTGATGCCACCATAATGGACTTTTCACGCGATTTTACATGAGATTGAACACTCTATAGTGATGTAGCAAAAGTTTGCAACAGACCCATTCTTCTTATTTTAAAGGGGATTTCTTTTTACCCCAATTTCTTCCTACGTTCCGTAATTTCAATCAGAATTTTTTTTCTCCGTGCAGACTGACCTAACTGTTTGTTTCTGTAATCTGTACTTCTTGTGTATGGTAAAGTTCAAGAATCATTTCATTTATGATTATTTTTACCGTATGAGGTGCGCTCTTCTAATTTATAATTTCATTTTTAACCCTTTGAGGGGCAAATTCAGGAAAATAATTTTTTTCTAAATTTTTTTGCATTTCTAGGTTCCTTAGGGGACCCCAAAAAAATTTTCATACAATTCCATATACTAGTCTAGGAGAAAACAGGTGGCTAGTGTAACTATCCACTGCCCCACAAAGGGCTAGAAAATTTTGTTACCATATTTTTTCGAAAATCAGGTTTAAATTAATTTTAAAGGGCCAAACAATGACAACTATAAGTCAGAATAAATGAAACAAACAATTATTTATGAGAAAAAATTGTAATACCAGTCAGGAAACTTATTTGAGCATGGTTTAGGCTTGAAAATAACGCGTAAATGGCACTTTTTGACCTATGATCGACTAAAATAACTTTTTAGACACCTTGAGGAGCACCAAAAAATCTCGAAAAATCATATAATTGTTATTTACACTATAGAGAACAATTTGCTCAGTAAAGTTTACCCCAAAAAGTTGTAACTTCTGAAGTTAATCCGAATTTAGTGTGTGGCAGAGCAACATTTTTGCTTCGAGCTGCGCTAAAAAGTGATTATTGGCTATGTTGCAACAGAAAAAGTGACTTTTTTCTTTTTTCAATTTGTTTTCTAGACTATAAAGATAATATAAATAGAATAAAAACATTACATTCTTTACGAAAGTACCGAAAAAAATCCAAAATATGCTGTAAAACGGCAAAACGCTGTAAACAATGCTGTAAACGACGATGTTGCTTCAATGAATCTCCGAGGCCTATTATTGGCTGAATGCAAGAATTTAGAATGTGAATAAGTAGTTCAAGTTATAATAAGCCTCTGAACGTCTTATCTGAGCCCTAAACTTCCTTCTAAAAGGCGAAAAACTTGGAAATAGACAATGCATCACTGTGTGACCCCTTCAGGGGCAGTGGCTAGTGGTACTAGCCACCTTATTCTAACGCTTGTAATTATATTACAAAATCAGCAAATTTTACTCACTAGTACTTCAAAATGTTCAAAATATGTACTTTCAAAAATTCATAATCTGCCTCAAAAATTTGCCTATACCTTCTAGAAAAAAAAAAATATTACTACATTAGCGGGAGCCGATCTATCTCGGAGTGAAAATCTCAAAATGTCAACATTTACCTGGTCTAAAAATAATGTTTACCGCTGTGCTACCATGTGGAAAATATTTTTTCCCCATTTTAGAACATCTTACCAACCAAAGAAAGTGGCTAGTTACAGTAGCTATGTCTCATAAGCTCAGGAAAAAATAAATAAAAGGTGGCTAGCGGCACTAGCCACTGCCCCTCAAAGGGTTAAACGACGTGGTTGTGAGAATCACAACCACGTCCCCACATGTTACCTC
Organism: Trialeurodes vaporariorum; assembly: GCA_011764245.1. Lineage (NCBI taxonomy): Eukaryota > Metazoa > Arthropoda > Insecta > Hemiptera > Aleyrodidae > Trialeurodes > Trialeurodes vaporariorum. The sequence goes on along the minus strand of VMOF01000111.1, from coordinate 86,002,057 downwards.
TGTGTGTGCGTTCATCTCAGTAAGCTCAACTTTATACTCATACGGCTCTTTCAGCTTTGATTGGAAGGGAGGGTAGTTGTGACGTTGGGAGGAAAATGGGATGGCATGTGATGGAGGACGGGGAGGGGGAGAAGGATGGGTGGTTGGGGTTCCTTAGCCGCGATTTGCTCTCTCGTCTTGTCCAAATCCTTCGTTTCTAGGCCGAAACCCACTGCCCGTCCTGTCAGCCCGGAAGCTCTGGGATATTTGTCATTGTTTGATGCCGGCACGCGCCGCGCCGCGTATCCGGCGTTGGAATCTCGACGATGTCAAATGGGAACGATTGCTGCCGAAAAAGGGGAAGAAAAAGAAAATATCGAAAACAAGATAAGCGGCTGGATGCAATTTCTCAAACAGTTTGATAACGGCGATGTAGAAAACTAGAAAAAGTAGGGGGAAAAAACGTTGTGCGTTTTACTAAATTAAATGGTGCTTGACAAAACCGAAAGAAGCACGACTGATATTTTTGTAAACTGGAAAGAAACCCAATGGGGCAGTTGCAAGGGTCTGAAATGTGTTGTTTCTTATGAAGAAAATGAAAGTATACGCTGAAAAAAAAAATCGCTGAATTAGTAAAAAGTATGGACACCACTTAAAAACTATTAGTTTAACTCTTTAAAATAGTGTAAAACAGTTGAATTAACACGGAACGGAGTTAATTTTACTGATTCTAATAGTCAAATTAACAGTTTTTAATTGGTGTCCATGCCTTTAAGTAGAAGTTAGTTAAATTTAGCTTATTTTTTTTTTTTCAGTGTACTTGATTAGCTGAGAACAAATATGCCTTTGGTTTCTAATTAAGTCCCAATGCTCGAGAGTTGAGATTTTGGCCAAATCATTTTAAATGGGAACTAAGCGTAGTGACGTCACTACGCACACGATTTTTTACAACTTTACACCTGTGTATCTCCAAGACTGGAGCATAAGGAAACAACCAAAGTCACCATTGTTTTCAGCTCATCAAGTACTTTCATTTTCTTTGTAAAAAACATTTCAGACCCTTTCAACTGCCCCATTGATTCGTTTTGAGAGGAGATGAAGAAAAGTAAACAGCCTAATTGCTATGATTTTTTTCTCTGTAACTATCAACAAGATATTTGGCACTGAAAAAAATAATACCGAAATGCTAATAATATCACCAGAAGCACAACAATATGTCAACCTAAGAGTATCAAGTCCTTTTACCTGACAGTTTATAACGTTTGTAGCAGAATCTGATCATGGAACCAGAATTTCCTCAAAATTTTCAATTACTTTGATAAAGGATACTAGGTTCCCGGTTCCAAAAATTCCCTGGTTGACCGATCATTGTACAATGTACACCTGGTATTATGGCTACATGAATTTTTTAGCTATAATTCGATTCATGTATTTTTTGACCATGCTTATTTCTTGCAGACTGATGCATCATTGGCTTATTTAATGTGCGCAGAAAATTAATTCAAGAGCAGAAGAAACGTGATAAGCTTTCTTTTTACCTTTTGTTCAGAGGGTGAATCTATAGTAATTGTATTATCAGATTTCCTTTTTTCCGTTGATCTTTCTTGCAACCTTTCTTCTCCTTCTTTCTTTTTATGTTAGTTTCTTATTCTTTTATCCTCATTGGTTTTCTCTTTAATTTTAGAACCCCTCCTCTTTCAACAACTCCTCTTTGCGTAAATGTCCCGATGTAGAGCTGTTGCTCGAGAATATTCGGTAAGGTGACGAGTTAACTATGATTGACAGCATTTGGCCTTGATTCTTTTAACTTGCGTTAGTTCTAAAGCTACTTCATGAATGCTTGTCACTTTGATTGAAAATGTGTTGTAGGTCTTATGCAAAGTGCTTTGCGTTAGTATAACGAAAAAATAAACTGTAGGGAACACCCTCCGAACACTTTCTCCCTCCATTTTTATCTGGGGGGGACCCCCAGACCCCCCTTTAGTATTCTGGGGGAGACCCCCACGCCCTAAAGTGATTTTTTAAACGGTCTGAAGGGTTATTTTGCTGAACCATGAGGGGTTAATTTTACTGTTAGCTGGTTGTAGAATGTTTTTACAAATTTTCTTCCAAATCCAAAGATCCAATATTGAAATATTTGAATTTTTCTCTTTTTTGACCCATTTTCCCATTGATTTTAATGAAAACCATTTTTCATCCATAACTAACCTAAAAATTGAAATTTTAAAAAAACAAAAAAAGTCCCTCTGGAGAATGTTAAAAGCAACATCTCTGCAAATTTTGGATGCATATGGATCAATTGTTCAAAAGTTATGCTGGGTTTCACGTTTTTGACTACAGACAGACAGTAGGACAGACAGACAGACGCCACAGAAATGGTGTGCATTTACTCCTCTCTACCGCATATGGTTGATAAATATTGAAATATCATGGATGGATGTTCTTTAGGATAGTATTAGGCATGATAAGTGCCAATTGTTTTGCAATTATCATGATTGACTTAGTCGCAGCGGGTCAAATATTGAAACTAAATGCATCAAAAACCTCTGCGCCATTGCAATACTTACTCAATTTTTCTAATTTCATTAGAGTAAGAAAGTAAAAATATATAAAAAAAACGGAAAGCGATAAATAAACAGTTTTAACTAGTAATGAAGTGGTGATGACTAAGAATCCTATGTATATAAGGGCCGTTCAACTAACAATAAGACTCGAGAGCAAAGAACATAACCTAAAAAATCAAACTCCGTACTCATTTTAGCTTGACCCCTTATCCTTCCTCTACACTCACCCAAACTAGTTTTGTTTTTATGTTTGAACCGAAAAACGGTTCGATTAATCAGAGATGTCTGTTTGTCAGTCTTGCTCTAAATGAGAGATGAAGCTACGATTTACCCCCACCTCTTTTCAAATCGGGCGTCGGTTGGCTCATCCACGGAATAAATGCTTTTGACTGATGATGATTCAAGCCATGGGCGGATACAGAGAATTGTCTTTCTCTCTCTCCTCCCATTTGAAAACGTGCGTTAGAAAAGGACAGAAGAGGGGGCCAAAGTCACGTGATGGCCCCCTCTGCTGTCCTTTTCTAACACATAAGTTCAAATGGAAGGAGAGAGAGAAAGACAGTTCCCTGCAATCCGCCCATGACTCAAGCTCGCCTTTATATATCTTATTTTTCTCTTCCAGAGTTGTCAGATTATTGCTATAGAAAAAATAAATCGTATCTTCTCTATTCAAATTATAGTCTGTGGTGCGTAATGAATTTTATTTGTGTTCGCAGGGATATAACAAGCGCTCTCGTTTTTACGGGACGCTGATTACGTCAGTGATGACTTCTGAAATGTAGCAACAATGAATCTCCCCGTATAAACTGATATAAAAAAATTGGTACTCAATCGATCTATTTGCATTGGTTTAAATGAAAAAATAGAACGGTTACCGAAATGCACGAGTCACTAATGGATTAAATTCAAGTTAAGAGAGGTGTATTAAGAGCGTAAGATTTTCGAGGATAAATCACTGGGTCTTAATATGGAGATGAATCAAATCGTGCCCTCATCTCGACTATAGTTTCAGACGAAAGTCGACTTATCGATTCGAGCGTTTCCTACTAGTTGGATGGAAAGTAACTACTGGTTAGTGGCGTAGCGTGCAATTTGGCAACGCTGTGTTGTGTTCATTTAAACCCATGTAAATGGTCGAATGTTGAAGCAAGTTAAAGCTCTGGTGATGCTTATGAGCAAAAGCTCTCACGGTATCAAGTCAATCGTATGATAAGTTTCGGATATATTCGCGGTCGAAGCGCAGTAAGAAGGTCCACTTCAGTGGCGTAGCGTGCAATTCGACAACGTTGCAGTTCGTCCATTTAAAGCCGTGAAAAAGATCGAACTATTGGGTGTTCGGTGAACACCTTTGCATTCGACCTTTTACATGGGTTTAAATGAACTCAGTACAGCGTTGCCAAATTGCACGCTACGCGCCACTGGTCCACTTACGGAGCCCGATCACCCACCTACGTTGAGGAAATAAGTACTCGGAAACGGTAAGTTTATCTACTTCTGATCCTATGTGAATACAGAATTAGGGCCGTAAACAATAATAATGTGATTACAAATCGATCGGGCGGGAAAAAATAAATTAGTTATGGCAGCTCGTGCTATGTGGCAACAACACAATTTCTCCATTTAAGCCTATGTAAAACAATCGATCTTCAGGAGATACAAATGCACCCCCAAGACATCGATAATTTTGCATAGGTTTAAATGGCAAAGAAACATGGTTGCCAAATTGCACGAGCCGCCACTGACGGAATGCGTGTGCTTGAATGTGTAGGTACTTGTGCCGTACCGGCTCGCTCACAAAGGTAAATTTTGGAAGCATGATAAACAACATAACAAGAACATAATAGAAATGCGGCGGGTACAAAGAAACCGAGGGAGGGAGTGAGAGATAGTGAGGCAGAGAGAGAGAGAGAGAGAGAGAGAGAGAGGAGAGAGAGAGAGAGAGAGGGGGGGGGGAGAGTTTTTTTTTCAGTCAATTTTAGAAGATCATGACTTTTTTTTCCTAGACTTTGGTATCTGGATTTGATTGGGTGGAAAAGGTCTCACAATCAGACGTAATCAGTATTAAATTAGTCTGTAATAAAGATTTCTTTACAGCGTAACCAGTTGACCAAGTTTCACCCCTGATGAGGCGCACGATTATTGGAATAAAAGTCGCCGGATGAAGATGGTCGGAGAAAATTACAGCGGAATAGGAAGAGGAAAAACAATTGATGACCAGGCATTGACATGGCTTTCTGTCGTAACTGCTTACGCATGTGACTGTGACGTGGCCATACGCATTCGAGTTACGATGAAATAATCTCATCCGTGAATCCTCGACGTCATTCACAATTACATCGATCCACTTGAAATGAAGACGATGAAATGTAATGTTAAGTCTTATTTACCACTCATGCTTTAAATGATAATCTTACTTCCCTTTTGTTGAACATTTAAATGTGCAATGTTGATGGAAGAAAATACCAAGTGGTTCTATCCAGTGGCGGATCCAGAAAATTTTTCTGGGGAGGGGCACGCCAGTGAAATTTTAAAATTTGAAGCGTCGCGTTGGTGGATACAATTTCGGGCAATTTTCTATTGAAAACAGGCAAAATTTAAGGCTTTTGGGGGGGCGTGCCCCCGTGCCCCCTGGATCCACCACTGGTTCCACCACACAATGGTCTGAGATCGTCAAAAATTGGCATATAATAAAAAAGAGTAGATTTCTCACATTGGCGGCTCGTGCAACTTTGCGACCGTGATTATTTGCCATTTAAACCTACGCAAAAGTATCGATTTCTTGGGGGTGCAATTGCACCTCCCGAGGATCGATTGTTTTACATAGGTTTAAAGGGAAAGAATACATTGTTGTCACAATGCACGAGCCGCCACTGATTTCTCATCAATTTATCGTTAATAAACTTTCAAGAAAACTTTTAATTGTAATCACAGGCAACAGATAATTTGAACCGAGATACGTCACAGGAAAGTTTTAGTGGACCTGTTGCTTACTTTTGCTGCAGCAATATGACACATTGATTCTAACTTCAAATGCGACAAAAATAACGATGCGCACATTAAAAACTTCCAAAATCCACTCAGTAACTCAGAAAATCACTTCTATTTCAAAACAATCCACGCTATGCTATGGAAACTATTATCACCGGCATACAGATACGTATAGCCGGAACCTCCGTTTTTATGTAAACATCAACATAACCTACAAACATTTGAATGTTTCATTCGTATGCGGATATTTCATGTTTTACTTCGTAATCTTGTATAAGCCAAAAAAGACCAGACGGCAAATGCAGCTAACATTTCGCATGTATCTAGAAGAAAATTCCATCATTTTATGGTTAGATGTTGTTTACATACATACGGTGGTTCCGTCTATGTAGTAGTATTCCGGAGCAAATATTGTCTCGTGTAGCGCGAAATTGGAGTGGTTTCCTAAGTTAATGAGTGGTTTTTGAAAGTTTTTAATAGGCGCATCGTTATTTTAGCCACATTTCACATAAGAATCAAGGTTTTATATTGTTGCAAAAGTTTGCAGCAGATCCATTTATATTGTCTGCTTCTCGATGTAACAAAAGCAGTTTGAAGAGAAAGTGAAACACATCAAATTTGGTTTATAGGGTTGCTACAACGCTGGTCTTCCCTGAGAGTCGAGCTGTTTGTATGAATGTATGCAGAGGGCGAGGGCATCTCTTTTCTATGACGTTGTTGAATTGAGTGATCATTCCCTTCATATCGTCAGAACTGGCGTTCATTTGGCACTAGAATAAAGATAAAAGAAAACCTCTTAGGATTCATCGGATGAAGCCCACTTGAAATAGCTGGTCAAGTTATTCTCTTGTCGAAATTGCAGTCCAAGGAGTGACGTAGCAGAGCCACGCAGGAATACCTAGTTAGATAAAACGATCAAATGATTCCAAAAAGATCCAATGATCCAACGATCCAATTAATTTGGTTTTAAAGACAACAACGAAGCATATCTTCAAAATCATGATCAATTTTTTGAATCAGACAAACTGGATCCTCAACTCGAAAAATAATCCGTTGATTCACTAAAATAGTTTGTCCGACTGGCAAACTTCTTTTATTCCTACTTTACTGAACTAAAAAAATGCTGTCTCGGCATCGGATTCTTTAATTTTATAAAATGGTTTATTAACTTGAAAAAGTAGTTTTTATTGTCATTAAAAAAGCAGTCGGTGAAATTGGCAAATTTCTTTTATTGCTTCCTTAATTGGTCAGATTTGAAATTCGAGTTCAAAAAAAGAATCAGCGACCTAAAAGCACGTCAGTGATGTTGGCCCCTCAACATTGAATTTTTACAAATTTCGTTTGCTATCAATTTGCTACTCTTTGCTGTACGTTTCAAAAGTTTGCTATCCTCAACTAAATTTTCCTACGATCATTTTTTTTGGAGGGGTGGGGAGAGGGCAGCATCACGGCCGCAGCTTCCTGACCTCAAGCTAAGGCTTGCGGAATGGCTCTACAAATTCCTCACACTTGCTATAGTTTTCGGCGTCTTTTTCAGAGCTTTTGCTGTTCCCCTCAAATTCCCATAAATGGCCCCCTTAGGTACGAGGGGAGGGACCATCACGCCAGCCCCCCCCCTCCCCACTTAAAGCTACAGACTTTCGGGATGGCTCAAAAAAGTCCTCTCACGTTAACGCTCATTAATAATACCTCATTCATTAATACTGGATGTGTCCGCAGCTCGAGGTGGGGAGAGGAGCGTCTGGCGTGATGCTGGCGCCCCACCTACGAAAATCTGTACAGGATAGCAAAAATTCTTAAAAAGACGCCATCAATAGCAACAGAGAGGAATTTTTTGAGCCATTCCCGAAGTTTGTAGCTCAAGGTAAGGGGGCTGGCGTGATGCTGCCCCCCCCCACCTAAGGAGGCCATTTATGGAAAATTGAGAGGAATAGCACACATTTTGAAAAAGATGCCAAACAAAGTAAGTGAGCAGAATTGTTTCAGGCATTCCGGAAATCCGTAGCCCGAGGTGCGGTCCAGAGGGCTTACATGATGCTGCCGGGCTGCCCCCCCCCTCCCCTACCGATCAAAAATTGACAATAACGAACTTTGGGTGAGGATAGCAAAATTTAGAAAGGCAAAGCAAAAAATAGCCAATACCAAACTATGGGGCAAACAAAAATGGAGAAAATTCAATGTCTAGGGGCCAACATCATAGACATCCAAAACGCTTGAAAAGCTATTTGAAATGTATTTTGTTTCCGAGACATTCCTACTGTTAAAAAAAAGGAAAGTGCAAAAAGTTTTTTACTCGTGAACAAAATCAGAATGATAATATAAATTCAAAAAAACAAAAAAACAAAAAAACAAAAGAAAAAAACAAAAAAGAAAAAAGAAAAAAACGAACAAACAAAAAAACAAACAAAAAAAAACTTTGCTATTCATTCCTTTGATCTGTTTCTACTATAATATTTTTACGCACGGCGAGATCACCTCTCTAGTAGGGTGGGCCGAAAAAGGGCTTTTTTCGAAAATCGATGACGCCTAGCAGGGCGATTGATCCTCGGCCGAAATGATGAGACACGTATTTCACCGATTTTGAAAATTTTGATTCCTTCCGGTTCCAGCGATGCCAAATGTTTTCGTTTTTTTTTTAAAAATTCTCGTTTTCTGACAATTTTTTTTCTCCGGAGATTGTTTGAGGCACGGTTAACAATCAGCCTAGCAAAAATACTCGTCTAGGATGTTCTTGGAGTCTTTTAAGACAAAAATGGCGAATTTTCATCGATTCTTTCGGGTTCCAGATTCGATATATCAAATTTCGTCAAAATTAGCCCAAAAATAGTCTCTAGTCTCTATTTGGGAGGGGGAGGGCACAAAAATGTATGTGGCCAGTCGTGCAATGCGGTACGCGGGGAAAAAGATGGAGGACCTCTATTGTAGATTATTGTGACCTGAATGATTCTACGTGAAAATGACGAGAGTAAAGATGAACGTAATCATTTTGCTTTTCGTGGAGAAAAAATAGTTTCGTTTTTGAAAAGGAAACGTCAGATCAATGAGTGACACTTACTTTTGTTTCTTGTTTTTTTACTATTATTTTTTGTTGCTCAGCATGAGTATTTCCCTTTGTATTCCTAGAGTCTGAATTAGAAAACCCATCGAATCTGCCTCTTCAGTTTGTCTTTCTCGATAAGAACTCGTGGGTTATTTCTAAGAACACTTTTTATTTCTTGAATGGTATTCTAGTAAAGACGAGTTAATCCCGATTCGACGTAATAACTTAGAATGAGTGGTCATTTTTATAGATGAGTACTAGATTCAATTATATCCGATTCTTAAGCATCCTTCCACGGTGTGGCTCACTCACAAATTCAAGTACAATTAGTTCCCTAGATGACGCGTTGTACATAGTTCCATTCTTACAAGAAATGCTGTAGTTTGTACGCAATATTTTTGTCAACAACGCTATAACGGTTCATCCTTACGTTTCATTTTATTTTCCCCATGAAGAATTTGAATAAAGTAAGTGACAATTACAAGGATTTCGGATAAAATCGAATCGTTTTCAGTTTTAAGTTCCATTCTTTAGAATAAAACTTTGCCGTTTGAAAGTTGCAATGACGTTAAATATTAAAGCATTGCAGTGTAGTAAAACAATACTACACGACTTTTCTAATCAACCTGTAATACTAAACAAATCCTTTATGATAGTTGCAAAACTGTTTAGAAATTCCCGGAGAACCATTGCACCGTTCGGGAAGGGCTTGGTACCGATCGGTTGGGCTCGCCCCCGTGTTGTTTTCGGGAAAATTATACGTTTTTCCGTTCTTGTTTACTCAAAGTGGTGACTTCTTAATTGCGTCTCTTCATTTGTGTATTATTCCGCTTTAAAAGCCAACAATATTTCATCTGTCTTAAATTTCATTTACAGATGCTAAGCAAAACCTTCGCGATTCTCTTTTGGGTGGTTGTGGAGGCTCTAGGAAAAGAATGGTACGAAACGACGACCGTATATCAAATCTATCCAAGATCATTCAAAGATTCTGACGGTGATGGCGTCGGTGATCTCAATGGTAAACTTTTAAGATTTCATAAATTAAAACTGCACCGTGCATTGACTAGATCCGAATCAAGAAAATTAAACATTCCAGGATGCGGCATATTTTTAAAAGGGTATGTTGCGTACTTTTGCCACAGGAATGTAGAACCTTGATTCAAACGTAAAAGTTGACAAAAATAACTATACGCACATTAAAAACGTTAAAAAACCACTCAATTTATCAGGAAATGACCTCACTTTCAAACAACCCGCGCTACATGAGACACTTTTTACACCGGCATACTAGTACATAGACGAAACCACCTTGTATAATGTATTTGTGAACAACATCGTAACAGCAACGTTTTGAAATTTCCTTTGAAAAACATGAAATACTGACTACATTTTCTCTCCGCCGGTTTTTTCTGGTTTATCAAAGACTACAAAATAATATATGCAAGAAGTGTATGCATCTAAATGAAACATTCAAATGTTTGCAAGTTAGGTTGATGTTTACATAAACACGGTGGCTCCTTCTATGTAGTTATATGTCGGTGACAGGAGTGTATTTATAGTGTGGCAAGGATTGTTTGAAATGGAAGAAAATTCCTTAGTAAATGAGAAGATTTTGAAAGTGTTTAAAGTTCGCATTGTAATTTTTGCCTAATTTTACGATAGAATCAATGTGTCATATTGCTGTGGCAAAAGTACGCAAAAGACCCATTTAGCCCTCAGAGGATCTATACTTTTTCACAAGTTCATCTGAAAGAAACATCGATGAATCGAATTAGCTCCAAAAAAAAACTCTGAAAACTATCTCATGAAAATTCTGAGTGCTTTAAACATTGAATTTTCAGATAAAAACCATTAAATATAAACTGACCCTTGGCATTTTCCACCTTCATTTAAACATCAAAATAATCTTATTATGTGATTGATATTATGCTTTTTAAGGCATTCGTGAGAAATTGGACTATTTATACGACCTTGGGATAGAGACTTTGTGGTTGTCTCCTATTTTCCTGTCTCCAATGGTGGATAGTGGGTACGATATTAAAGACTACAGAAGAATTGACCCGACTTTTGGGACAATGGACGATTTTAAAAATCTTCTAAAAGAGGTTCATGCCAAAGGTAAGAAACATATTTTAAAATTGTAATGATGCACACATTTCTTCTGTGAGTTGACTTTTTTTTCTCATGAAAGTCCAAGCCTTTTAGCTGTATTCATTAGTAATTTTCTTTTTTATTTTCGACGGATTGAAGTTTGAAGTTCGAAGTGTTCTCATTCTCGATCAAAATTGAAAGGTCCCACATGAAAAGTCTCCATGAACCAAAACCAAGTTCCACCATGAAAGACACTAAAATGAATAATCTTCACACACATACATATCTTCATTGTCAGTGGTCAGTATGGTGCAAATGATTTGAGAACACATATTCAAGATAGGTTAGACTAGGCTTTATTATTATTATTTATTTAAATTTATATTTGTATTATTCTTTATTTTTTATATAATTTGATACCAAGGCATGAAACTGATTTTGGATTTTGTTCCAAACCACACAAGCACTGAAAGCGAATGGTTCAAAAAATCTGAAAAAAAAGAACAACCGTTCACTGACTTCTATATTTGGAAGGAAGCTAAAGGCTTTGACAATAATTCTCAACCAATACCTCCGAACAACTGGGTAAGCATCCGCATGAAAAGTTTACCTGCACCTATGGAAAGAATGATGATGAATTTTTAGTATTTTAGGCAACTTTTTCCTGTATTAATTCTGGAATAGTGTTTATAGAATGTATCACGAAACAAACACAAAGGTGTTTTTTAAATGACTGGATCTTATTCTGCTATTCATGTTTATAAAATGTGCAGATGAACTGACTGACAGTGGGAAACAGCCAAATTCACGAGAGGTATATAAATGTGCCGCCGGAAAGAAAAAGAAAAAAAAAACATAAAAACATTAAAACTTATCAAGTAATGGTTTTCAATTAACTTTAATACTCCAATATCCAGAAAAATATCCAAAGATACTTGGAATTTAAGTTTTGTGTCATTTTGCGATTAGTTGTTTGACAAATGTTTTATGAATTTAAAAATTCATTTTGCCGATGCAATAGGCTCAAGCATTGCAAGCCGTGTTAGAAGTAGCAAATTTATTCTAGCTGCATTATAACTGTTATAAATATAAATTAAGAAAAAATGAAGAAATAAGTTTGTTTCTTCTTCATACAGGTAAGCATTTTTGGAGGTCCAAGTTGGACATGGCATGAGGGAAGACAGCAGTTTTATTTTAAGCATTTTTCAAAGTACCAGCCAGATCTGAATTTTTGGAACCCAAAAGTTCGCGCTGCCATGAACGTAAGTCAAACTCAGTACCCGCCGTATTATCATTATCACTGATTTATCATGACGTTTAGTGGAAGAAACAAAGTGGTGGGGGGGAGAGATTTCGAACTTGACGAGTGCGGCTGATTTATAAAAGCTACACACAATATCTTTTCAAACCAAGTTAGGCGCAATACATATTTTGAAACCATCACTTTGTTTGTTAACTTATAGGGATGAGTCATCTTATAAAAGGGTCGTCTCAAAAATGATTTTCATGTTTAAAACAAATAATTTATGCTAGAAAAAATCTGTAAAAAGTGACGCGTTGCATCTTCAGCTTTACAAATTATTTTTTTGGATTTTTAAAATCTTCAAAAATAAACACATGGCGGAGATTTTGCCGCGACCATCTACTGTCACCGCGGGCCGTGGGCCCAATATTTTACGAAATCGAAGCAATCGTTTTGCAGTTATGGAAATAAATATTGTGGAGAATGAATATAGTTCCTTTGGAGAGGGTATGAAAAAGTTGTCAAAAACTCAGAAAATGGTGTCTAACCTCAATTCTTGACAAAGTCTCCTGCTTTGTATTTACATTTTTGATACCTTATTACCAGTTATGTTCCCTTATTTCATCAGAGAAGAACTCTTTATCCTGGTTTACAATCCAAAATCTGACCACGTTTTCGATTTCTGCATTGCTCAAGAAATTTTGGCCCTCGAGATATGCTTTAATTGGAGGAAAAAATAAGTGTATCTAAAAGGAAAGTGCTTAGGGCTTCTCACTTTAAATTGTAGCCACAGTGATTGAGTGGTGGTGGTGTAATCAAAAACGCGCCCTACTAAAAATGACAATTAATTCACATCAGTTGACGTCAGATGACACCAGGCTGATGTCACCCTGATGTCAGACTAATGTCAACTGATGTCAAGTGGTCAGTTTTAGAAGGGAGGTCAAGTTTGGGATTGGAAACGAGGATGAAGAGTTCTTCTCCAAGAAAAGAAGGGGACAAGACTGGTACAAAGGTATCGGAAATGGATAAACAAAGCAAGAGATATGTCGATAGATAAGATTAGACTGCAATTCATGAGTTTTTGTCAATTTTTTTTACCTCCTCTTTCTTTTCTTGAACAAACATTCCCCATGTCTGAATAACGATTGCTTTGATTGAGCAACATGTTGGATCCGTGGTGATGGTAGATGGTCGTTGTAAAACTGCCACCACCTGTTTAATTTAAAGATACTGGAAATTCAAAAAATTATTTTAAAGCTGAAGATACAACGCTTCTACAATTTTTACACATTTTTTCTGGCGTCATTTTTTTTTTTTTTTTTTTTATTATTAAAAAAGTATTGTATAAAAAATACTGTTTGTTATATTGGTCCATTCGAAGAAAAATCAAAAGGTCGTTTTTCATGAGGCCTTCATATTTTATTTTTGCATGATATAAACTAAACCATTCTCAAGAAAAAAATCATCAGTTAAATCGAACTGAAAATACAATAATTTTAAACAAGAAAAAAAGAAAAGGATGAACCGCGTAAATATGAAAATTGGTTTCGCGACTTTGCTTACTTGACAAGTGTGAAAGTCCGAAAAACATTCAGATTTTTCCTGATCATAGGATGTTCTTCGGTTTTGGCTGAACATGGGCGTTGATGGATTTCGGGTGGACGCTGTCTCTGAGTTAATGGAGGATATTCATTTGAGAGACAACCCATGGGTATCACCAGATAAGGCAAATTCAGGGCTATATTGGGATCAGATACATCTTTACTCACACAGTCAAAATGAAACGTATGATCTTCTCTTTGAATGGCGAGACGTTCTTGATGAATACATTGAGAAAACGAACAGTTCAAAGTGAGTAATGTATATTTTAAAATACTTCATTTCATCTCGATGAGCTCTTTCGTAAAATGAAGTCCCAATGGGGCGCTGGGGCCCTACCTAAACCTTAATACTAAACTGACTTTTCTGCACTACTTCTTCTTCCAAAGCTTCAAGTTTTTTTAGTATGTTCTAAAAGACTCGATAAGTTTGAAGAAAGAAAAAAATGAGCACTCTTGAGTTTGTTTTTTTATGAAATTGGAAAATATCTTACTATTTTTTTGGGACTTCCGTTGATGTTGGTGGGACATTTTTTGATGAGTATTTGCCATTTAAGTAATAAAGTTTCCCACTTTTTTTTTCGTGGAAAAAATTACCTTCTGAGTTTGTAGAGAATTTTTGGCGCATAATTTGACCCTTAGAATATCTTCCAAAAATGTACTACGTAAAGCATTAAACTCTCAACAAATCCCCGATTTTTACTAAAGAAAAATAACCGTAACGGTGATAATTTCTTAGAGAACGGTGGTTCCGATCATTAAAAGAGCATTTCTTTAAGCTACTATGGTTATGGACAGATCTTTCTTGGCATGGATGCACAAAAATTTAAATAAAGTAGCGTTTAGTCCAAATGTATATCAGAATGAGTCACAAGAGATTTTTCAGAGTATAATGACTGAATTAACTTCTATTCATTTTTCTATCTCGGTCGAAGCTAAGAAAAATAGGGAAACTTACTTTCAGCCTGGCCCTCGAAGAACTCAAGATTCGATACGATCAGAAGGTAGTAAAGTAAAATTAGGCATACTCTTGGACTTAGCCTAGAACACAACTTAATTAAAGCTTGCTAAGAAGTTCAAAAGAGTGCCACTATACGTGGCTTAGAACAACGGGGCTTAAACTCACTATGGGGAAAACTGAGTTATTTCACTTTTTGAAATATTCTACTCATATTACGCTAAATTTCAATATATTTTAAAGAAATGTGCAAGAATAAATGGAATAAATTCACCTATAGAGGTAATTCCTAAAGTGTAGTTCCACCTAGACCGATAATCTGTGGAATTCGTCAACATTGTTTCTGATACTACCCGATGAAAATGAATGAAAATGAAATCGAGTGTTCACTCTTCAATAAGGAACATGTTAAATGCAAAAAAATAAAGTCAGAAGCAAGTTAGGTTTTGATTTGAAGGAATTAAAGTTGAAAATTCGTCAAAGATTATAGTTTAGGTGCGCCTACACTTCTGAAACGAGCTTTAGCATGCCGTTTTATTGGAGAAAAAGGAGGCAACGCAGCTTCAACCACCTCCTTCAAGGTTATCAAATCGGGTGTTTGCCCCTTTTAATCTGATCCACGTCAAATGGTTTTTTTTTTTTTTGCTGTTCAAAACTTTTTATTTTTGTATCAGGATGATGATTTTAGAAACGTACGAGATGCCGAATCGATTAAAAGGATACTTTAGCGACCCAGCGCATAGAACGACAAATATTCCAAGCTACTTTGGACTTTTGGCCTATGGATCTCATGGTTACAACGCGTCGGTATTAAATTTTTTCGTCAATTATTTCCGGGACAGGATACCTCCTAACGGAGTATCAAATTACGTGGTAAATATGGTGACTTATAATATGTTTCACTGTAATGAAAGGTTTTAGAAATTCCCAAATTAAAACCTAGCGATTGGAATAAAGCTCACTGAGTCATGTAGAAGAATAAATTCCACGGAAAGTTTTATAAATCTAAATATACTTGGGTGTTTCTACTTAACATTTATAGAGTAAACTTTACCCGAATCACCCATTCAATCCCAGTTTTGTAACTGCAAAAGTACAATTTTTGTAATCAAAAATCGGCGGTCACAAAGTATCCCACAATTTTTAGGACTCATTTTGCATGTAAGAATCGTAAGGGCTCTTTTCAGGTGCATGATGATGCCCATAAAAAATATCTGCATGGAATAGAGCTGCACGAATTTGCCGTTACAAAAACCGACAAAATGACACTATTCTCCTTTTTTTAAATGATCCATCATTTTCCTGAAGTTGCATCAATGCAACGCATAAAAACATGGTAAACAGTGCATACAGAAATCATACAAATTAGGTAACCACACATGCTATTCTCCAATTTTGTTTTATTGAGTACTCGATTAGTAAGCAACGTAAAATTTTTTTATTGCTCCCTTCACATTTCTTTCAAATAATTCTGAAAAATAAAGCGTCAAGTTCAGTTTTAAATAGCTTGTTTAACTGATCCATTAAAAAATCAAAAACTAGTCCAGGGTATTGAATTTTAACCCTGAATGTTACAGCTTGGTAACCATGACGTTACGCGATTGTCATCCAGAATGGACCCAGAGCTAGCTGAAGAAATGGTTATGATGCAGCTTTTTCTGCCAGGATTGATTTGTACTTATTATGGTGAAGAATTACGGATGAGAAATGCAAATCTTCGTCCGGACCAGCATTTTGAAAATAAAGCAGCAATAAACTCAGTATATAAAAGAGATCAATTAAGGACACCAATGCAATGGGACGATACTAGGAATGCAGGTTAGCACTTATAGACGTACCATGTTTCTGCAGTGCTCCAAGAAAGAAATCAAAGGGATGAGAGAACAGGGTCATATACCATTTTCGTAGCCGTCAATGGAGTAAAACATGAAACTGATTACCTACAGTCTTATTAGTTGGTCATGGAAAAAAAAGCAACAACAACAACTATCAAAAACAATCAAAACAAAGTTTCACACTTTATACAGATGGAGGCAGAACAAATTTGATTTAAATTGCGTGAAATCAAAATTAAATAAAAGTTAAGGATGTTTGTACCTACATAGTTTAGCCCAAATCCGAGGGCTCCTAGCTTTCGAGGCATTCTGGGATATCGTTTCGATTGACTTTCTTTGCATTAGAAAGAATACGCTTTTTTCTGCTGTACGTTAATTGTTTAATTGCGCACGTGGCACGTAGTATTTCACTTTCTTCTCGTTGGCTAAAATACAAAATTTCTTTTGATTAGTCATGAACAATCTAATTTCAATGCGCAGGTTTTTCAACGATCAAGAAGCCTTGGCTGCCAGTAAATCCGGACTACTGGCAAAATAATGTAAAGCAACAACTTAAAGATCCTCATAGTCATTTAAACCTTTATAAGAGGATGGCACATCTGAGAAAATCGTCCATTTTCAAGACTGGTCATCTAGAAACATGCGTCCTTTCTGCCTGGATTTACACGATGGTCAGGTAGGTATAATGAACATGCTAACATTAAATAATCAAAGCCTGTAGTTATAGATATGAAAAGAATAAATTTCATGTCAGATTTGTAAATTTATTCAAGACTTTCGGTTCATTACATATTTCTGGCATGTAATCGCTCACTAGAGGTCGAAGTCAGTTTTCTTTTACGAGATATCCAACTTCAAAAAGCTTAACTTGAAAAAAAAAACATCATAACTCTTTAAAAGCAATTCTTATTTCATAAGGGAAATCGCTGATTTAACTTTTTAGAAAAATTTAAAAGAAAATTTGCAAACCCAAAGATTTATTTTTTGTTAATTTCAATAGACATTGGGGTGTTTTCCAGATTTGGTTTTTGAGTATTCTACAGGTTCTTAATTTCTGATTTTAATTACAAACTAGAGGCTGGTGGCCGCTTCGCGGCCATTGTTATCTGTTTTTGTTAATGATTTAATTATAACAACAGTTCAACAGTTTCCGACTGTTTATCGTTGCAGCCGGTGACTCCCGAACAAAACTGTGACCGCTAAACTTGCTTCACTTTTTTAAGACGGGAAGCATACGGTGTGCTGGGCAGAGACAAATAGAGACCGTGCATTCCCCTATTTTTCCCGTGGTTGCGCGCGGTGTCCTCTTTTCCTGAACTACTTTTGTGGGGGACTCATCGGCCTCAACAATCAATCTTCGCCTAATGTTGAATGGTGAGCTCAACAAAAGGCTGTGATTGGTCCGCGGTCCCGGAAACGGAAACAGGTTTTGCTTGGCGAATGCAAACTACGTGCTCATCAGTCAACAATAGGCGAATGTTGGCTGTTGTTTCGATGAGTTCCGACAAAAATTGAGCCAGAAAAGTGGACACCTGTCGCATGCTTTGTGCAGGGTCTCATTTGTCTCCGGTGCTGGAGCTCTTTATTTGTCTCTGTAAAAAATATTAAAAACTTATCATCGACATAAATATCACAGACCGACCTACACCGCACAAAATCACAAGCATCAGCTGAGAGTATCAACAAACGCATGTCAAGTAATGATCAAGGGTAAAAAAAAATAACCTTAAAAATGAAGATGATGCCTACAGATCTACAGCCCACGGAGTCACCTCTCTACGCACATATAGTGTCGATGCACCCAAAAAGCAAAATATCAGCTGTCGACGTAAAAAAAAAATTAGCGTCGCTAGGTGACCGACCAGGGCTTAAAAACAAATGGTATACCTCTCTCTTGCGCACATTACAGAGGTACAGCGACTGTCACCCTCCCACTCATTACGCCTATAGTATTCATAGTTTTTTGGATTTTCGAGAGAGAAGATGGCTCTGAACAACACCGCTGGTATTTTTCCCACAATCCTGGTACTGAGCCGCATCGATCGATACCGCACTTGTCCGGAACGGTCCAAAGGATCGACGGGAATTTCCATTAAGCTTGGAAATTATATATATAGATAAGCTTCTAGCTTGCACAAGCTTTTCAAAATAGGTCTAAGCATATTTTAGACTTTTGAAACCACGACAGCGAAAAACAATATAATGCCTTTTAATTTGCGCTCAAAACACTTAATTTCCTAAAAATCTATTGTAACAATGTATCACAAGATTGGGACTTCGATTTTAAATATTTAATTTACACTGCGACAGCCTTTTCCTCGGGTTTTTAAATGGATAGCACTAAAGAGAAAATAAGGGTAGGATTCCACAAACCCTCTAATACGGGTGATATTTGATATCATAGAACTCATGGTTCAGCGTTTCAGAATAGTAAACTGTTTTCTTTTTTTTTCAATTTAAATACTGGCTTCTTTTTTGACACGGATCCATTCTAATGTTGAAAATTCCACAGATTGTGATCCAATAACTCAATTTGACAATGAAAAAGTGTAAACTAAGTTTCATTCCGTTTTTTTTTTCCTGTTTCTAGGAGGCTGGAAGACCAGCCACCGTTTCTCATGATAATGAATATCGGATCCGAGACTGAGAACATCTGTCTTTCAAGTTGCAAGAAGACTTATTTGCCAGACATTTTAGAAGTTTACAGCAGCACAGCAAACGCTGGATACAAAATAGGGTAAGACCGCCGTAAATTTTACATGATTTCTGGATCAATATGCATTTTTGGTTAACGGCCGTCTTAGAGTCAGCTTCAAAATAGCAATTTTTAAACTAGCATAAACCCTTTTTGATTTACTTCAGAGTTCAGAAATTCTTTGACTTTATACGAAAATTCAATTATGAAAGTAGGAGGAAGAGGATGAATAGTAAAATTAAGGTTTGTACCACTTGTACACATCAGAAAGTCACGAAAATATACCAAAAACAGGAAATTGCTTTGATATTTAGCAATATTTGTCTTATCGTAGCAAATGAACAGAACTTGAAGCTTCTTCAACGCAGAATTACTGATATTATTTTGTTCAGCGTTGACCGTTCTCTTATAGCCTTCACTACACTGAAAAAAATTTTTTGTTAAGTTAGCAGGTGAAGCTGTTGAGTCAGCAATTTTGAGTTGTTAAAATTCCGCATGAATAAAAGGTTTGCTGGAATAACAAACTGCAAAGTTGGTGAATCAGCAAATTGAGTTTGTTAATCTGGCATGCCAAAGGTGTTGGTTCAGCAACCCATTTCTATTCAATCAGCAACTCACTACTGTTAAATCAGCAACTCACTACTTTTAAATCAGCAACTCACTACTGTTAAATCAGCAATTCACTGCTTTTAAATCAGCAATTCACTGCTGTTAAATCAGCAACTCACTTCCGTTAAATCAGCAACTCACTTCTGTTAAATCAGGTGAGGGGAGGGGTGGGAGCGGGTGAGGGTGAGGGGAGGGTATTGATAAAGTAAAAAAAAACAAACCGTTATCTATGGCGACAGGTTAACTTTTATCCAAAGGGGTATTAAGTGCGCTTTAATTTTGAAGGCCGCCACTACCGGGATTCGAACTCACAACCTACCTTTTCCTAGTCCAATACCCTAACCATTACACTGTTTCGACAGTTGAGGATACAGGAAAAAATTCTCGCATATAAGTTTGCGGGCGAGCTATTTGGAAAAAACGGTTGGTTTTTGTGCGATTTGCGTGAAAATTGGTACCCAACTGTATTTTTGGTCGATAATTCCGATTCTGCTATCAGATTTATAAAAATTTAAAAAAACCCAAAATACGAAAATAAATATTTTTTTTTTTTTTTTTTTTTTTCCTCTATAACTGAGTGTTACAGTTTCAGTCTCCCCCTTTTTTTAACTTTTTAATGGTTGCAGATAAAAGTACAAAACTTGGAGGATGATTGCAACATAATACTAGCTACTAGCTGCTTTTTTACGCATCCAATCCCTGGCAAAACTGATCGCCAAAGCTCACCTAAAGTTGGTGATATCACCAAGAATTTTTGGTGCCACCTTATTTAGGTCAGTTTTTCAACACTTTTAAGTGATTTTAGGACTTTAGGTGGACAGTTTGACGAGGGTAACATTTTCAGGGAAGGGGCCCTAGGGTTCATCCGCTTCATGGCCTTTATTTCAAAATTTTCAAACGGCTACCCCCATCTTGTAATATACCTCATTTATAATGGAGCAAAGTTGGAGCAAATCCAATGTCGTTTTCTTATTTTATAGATCAAAATTCAAAAATTTAAAATTGATTCTTTTCAAAAAAATTTCCCCTTTGACCCTTCAAATTTTTAAATTTCAATAACTTTGGGTTGTAAATGTTTGACTGAACAAGCCCTTTCGTAGAAAGCAAGTACGAAAATCCCCGAAATTACGCTAAAAACGATCTTTAGGCCTCACCAAATGATGTTCGGAAAATTTTGGGGACCGTCGCGTCGGCTCTCGCGCGCGAATCTCTTGAGTTGAGGGCCCCTACAATAATTACCCAACAAAAAATGAGGTGTCTAAGAGGATACCTTCCCCCTATCGTGCCTCTCTCCGATAACGGGGGGGTTGGAGATTCTCCCTGAAAAAAGTGAAAATTAAGTAAGTGCTCTCGGGGCGCGTTTACGCTGCTTTAGCTCTAAAATTCCGTTAAAATTTTCCCCGATAGGAGATATCCGAATTTTATTTTTTTGGGCCCCCTTGTAATATTTTTTAATACCACGGCAAATGCAATGCGTATGCCCTACATTTTTTTTACAGCTAGCGCCTGAATAAATCTGCATTTTTCACTTCAAGTTCACACCGGTTCACCCGATTCTTAGCAATTTTGACGGGGCTCGCGAAAAATGAGACCACCCAAGCAGCAGAATTTTGCAATTAATTGTACACTTTATAGCAATTTCATTGCAAGCAAATTGCAATTAAATTGGCAATTAAATCAACAATTAATTGCCAATTTTCCTTCAATATCCTGGCAATTTGTGGCAATTAATTTAAGCAAAATTGCAGGGAAATTTCAATTAAAATTTCAATTTATGGGGTTGAAATTGGAGAGAAAGTGAAAGGGGCGGTGGAGTAGGGATGGAGGGAGGGATGGGGGGGGGGGGTTGGGAAGAATAAAATCGATAAAAATTATGATCATACTTTTCGGTGAATTCCATACATATGTCTCCCTCAATTTCTAGACAAAGTTTTACGCCACGACCGGGAATCGAACCCGCGACCTATCAATTCCTAGCCTAGCGTCCTAACCAGTACACTGCCCTGACAATTGAGGATTTGCGACGAATTTCAAGTATATAAGTTTGCGGACTTTCTAGACAAAGTTTTACGCCACGACCGGGAATCGAACCCGCGACCTATCAATTCCTAGCCTAGCGTCCTAACCAGTACACTGCCCTGACAATTGAGGATTTGCGACGAATTTCAAGTATATAAGTTTGCGGACGTTCATTTTGGAAAATACGGTCGGATGTAATCCGATTAGCGTGAAAATTGGTGGTCCCAGGTAAAATTGGTCGAGGAGTCCGATTCTGCTATCCATTTTTCAAATTTCGAAAATCCAAGATGGCGGCGATATGCTTATCATGACTAACTTGCCTACTTTTCAACGGATTTGCACGAAATTTGAGACTGGGAGATATTTCCACACGAGGAAGCCAAATCTGCCATCTGTTATTTAAATTTAGAAAATCCAAGATGGTGGCGATATGCATATCATGTCTAATATGCCTAGTTATCAACGGATTTTCATGATATTTAGTATCCCAGGGCATATTTACGTAAGGAAACTGAATCTGCTACCTTTTTTTCAAATGCCAAAAATCCAAAATGGCGGTGATATCCTCATCATGACTAACTTGCTTAGTTTTCAACGGATTTACAAACAATTTAGCATCCAGTGGTATTTTCACACGAGGAAGTCGAAAATGTCATCTACTATTTAAATTTTGCAAATTAAAGATGGCGGCGATTTGCTTATCACGTCTAACTTGCCTGGATTTCAACGGATTTACATGAAATTTGGTTTCCGGAGGTGTTTTCACGCGAGAAACCCGAATCTGCATCCATTTTTCAAAATTCAAAATCCAATATGGCGGTGATATGCATATAATCGCAGCGTCACTTAATATTGTCAAAATTGAACGAACTTGGGGTAAAAAATAATCTACACAGCAAGCACTTTACGATGGGCTTGGCACCGATACCCGAACTGGGGTTCAAAATCATCCAAAATTGTCGAATTTTTTATTAGGCCTAAAAGTCAAATTTAAATCAAATTTTGGGTATCAGCGCCTAGCCCATCGCAGAGTGCTTGCTGTGTAGATTATTTTCTACCCAAAGTTCGTTCGTTCAATTTGGACAATTTTAAGTGACGCTGCGACTATATGCATATCGCCGCCATAATGGCACAGAATGATAATGGATTTTGAATTTTGACAAATGGACGCAGATTCGGGTTTCTCGCGTAAAGTGAGTGCCAAAAATATTGATATTATTTATTGAAAAACTTTCAAAAAATTATTAATATTTTTTTTTTTTTTCACAATTGTATAAAAATTCGTCCAAAATTTTCAATAACTTTTCAACAGTTGTTAGACAATTTTTAAAAGTTGTTGCCACATCATGGCAGTGGCGGTTCGTGAATTGTGGCAACAATTTATTTTCTCCATTTGAGCCTTTGTAAAACAATTGCTCCTCGATCCTCATGAGGGACACATTGCACTCAAGAAATCTATACTTTTGCATAGGTTTAAATGGCAAAAATGCACGGTTGCCAAATTGAACGAGCCGCTCCTGCAACATGGTGTCGACAAACTGGAAACCAAAGAGTAAACAAGAGTCGCAATTGAATGGAAGGCCTGCGTGGTCAACGTAGATAAGGGATCCGAACGCGGGCTGGCCTCGGCTGGCCTCTGATTGGCTGCAACGGGTGGAGCAAAAATGACTCGGGGTATAGGGAAAATAACACGGGATTTTCGTTCCGGGGCGTTTATCTCGAAACCTAAGCAAAATCGTATCTAAACAATTTATACGAGTCGATTCAGCAGATTTTTTCGAACAATTTGATAGGTCATAAGTGCCACTTTATTGCAAATTCGAAAAGACTGTTTCAGTTTAAAAGTACGCACACTAGTGTGATTACATGCTTGGCGTGTGTTTGAGCAGTGTTTGAGTAACTCACTATTGTGCGTACTTTTAAACTGAAACAGTCTTTTCGAATTTGCAATAAAGTGGCACTTATGACCTATCAAATTGTTCGGAAAAATCTGCTGAATCGACTCGTATAAATTGTTTAGATACGATTTTGCTTAGGTTTCGAGATAAACGCCCCGGAACGAAAATCCCGTGTTATTTTCCCTATACCCCGAGTCATTTTTGCTCCACCCGTTGCAGCCAATCCGAGGCCAGCCGAAGCCAGCCCGCGTTCGGATCCCTTATCTACGTTGACCACGCAGGCCTTCCATTCAATTGCGACTCTTGTTTACTCTTTGCTGGAAACACTTTTTTTTTTTTGTTGTTGTTGCTTCGGTGACCAAATTTAATTGCCATTTCATTGAAATTACATTGCAATTTCATCCGCAAAAACTGAGTGGACACTATCCAAATCTGATCCAGATTCCATTGCAATTTAATGGCAATTGAATTGCATCTCTCTTGTAATGAAGTTGCGATTTTATTGCAATGGAATTGCAATTTTATTCATGTCAATTTAATCGCGATTTAATTGCAATTTTTAGTCAGATTTATTTCAATAAAATTGCAATTTTACCTTCTTCAATTTAATTGCAATAAATTGTTGATTAATCGTCGATTTTTTTACAATTAATTGCAATTTCTGCTGCTTGGGCAAAGAGTAAACAACAATCAAAATTGAATGGGCAGCATTTGAGCCTGCGTGGTCTACTCTGATGAGAATCGAAATGAAAAGGGGCTTCTGATTGGCTTACGAACCTGTGTTTTAAAGCCTTATGGAAGTTGGCGTGGTTTTGGTTCTAGGCAGTTTTCCTCGAAACCTGTGGAAAATTTCACTAGCCAAAGTTCTGTAAATCAGTTGAGCAAATTTTTCGGATAGGTTGAACGTGGCATTTTCGTTCAAAAATGGTGTAGTAATTAACAGGAAAGTAAAAAGTGTTCTTTACGAGCAGACCGAAAACAAAGGACGGTCTCTGATTGGAGCTGGAAGGCTGTGTCCAGATTATTTTCGGCCTCATATTATCTCGTCGTAATTTTTTGGGTTATTTTTCTTAAAACTGTTACTTACAATATCCAATTTTGGTACCAAAAATTCTTTTAATCAAATATTCTTATTTTCATGAACAAATTGATGTTCGTATTACAAATCGTAAATAGATTCTCACATCGATACACTTATTGTTGCTTGGAAATGGCACTCTCTTATTTATGAATTGTGAGATCGCTATTCCAAACTTTCCATACGAACAATAGGGCTCTTGCAAACTTTTGCTATGTAAGCAAATAAATAGTCCAATCTGATGTGAAGACCAACGGAAATCACGAAAATCACACTAAGAAAGTCTAAAATTCAGTAATAAACTTACATAACTGCTATGACGGCAAGATCGTAATGGCGATTCAACGCAGGTTTCATGGGAGATTCCTGTCTATTAAGTCACATACTGTACGGAAACACAGAGATATGTCTCAATTTAGCTAGGAATCTCCCATGATACCTGCGTCTCTCCGCCGCGCCGTTAAGCCCGATTCTGAGAGTAAATTTCGTGATTTTTAAGTGTACTCATCGTCATTATTACAGGATTTTGTGGAAGAATCAACTCTTAAATCCTCTCTTGCAAAAGTTTGCAAGAGCCCCATTAACATTAATTGATGTTGATTCAAGATTTTCAGTTTTATATGTCACTGACGCCCAAAAATGTTTACTCCAGGGGACTTGAAACCCCAACATTTTGGAGTGAGACTCCGTGAAAGTTTTGAGGTAAAGTGAAAATGCGACAGATATCGATAGAAAACCCTTCATCTGCACTTTCTTAATATTTGCAGTTTTTTGCGAAGTAATAATTCTTGTGGCCACAGTGATCAATTTAACATAAAAAAGGCCCCCTAACTCAAAAAGAGGGGTTTTTTGGAAAACATTTGTGCGAACAAAAATATCGGCAATTGCCTCTACCTTAAGGATATGCACTTGGGGATTGTTTCGAGAAAACTTGAAAAATATGTTTGACCCCCTCTCCTCTCCAAAAAAGACTCCCAAGGGACTGTCTATGGGGCTTTTGAAAGTGTCAAAATTGAAAAATTTGGGTTCAATCTCCCCTTAAACTTATTCGTTCCAAAATTTTCAACCATGCCGTTGGTGAGAAAAATGCCTGATGTGGATGGTCTGGGACACTGTAGTGGCGAATTCAGAAAAATTTCCGGGGAGGAACATGCCTGTGAAATTTTGAAATTTGTGTCGAAGCGTCAAAGGAAGCACTTTCCGGCTATTTTCTGTGGAAAGAATGTGAAATTTGAGGCCTTTTGATGGGGGGGGGGGTTACGTGCCCCTTTCCCCCGTGGATTCACTGCTGACACCCTGTCTACTTTCAAATTGTGGGGGAAGGGGGTGGTTTTTTTCATAAATTAAAAAAGAAAAACAAACAAAGCAAAAGGTGCGCAATAGAACAGTGTCATATTATTAAAGCGTTTTTGTTTCATAGAGCTCAACAGATCATTTTGTTAAATTAAAAATAAATTGCTGCTAGTTCAATATTTTAAATTTGGTAGGATTGCAAATATGTTTATTATTTTGACAAAACATAGATGAGCTAATTACCAAACAATAAATTGTTGGTTTGACAACTAACTGTAGCTATCTTAAACACCGAGTTTTGCCGATAAAGCAATTGCTTTGCTAACTCACCTAACAATAATGCTAAATCAACAAAAACACTAAATTGTTAAAAAAACAACATTGCATTTTGGTGAAGCAACAAGGCATTATTGCTGAATCAGCAAATACTGCTGTTGAATTAACAAATACTCTAGATTGCTGTAATAGCAACATTCAAGTTTGTTGATGCAGTAAAGCATCAATGCTGAATCAGCAATTACTACTGTTAAATTAACAAATACGCTAGATTGCTGTAATAGCAACATTCAAGTTTGTTGATGCAGTAAAGCATCAATGCTGAATCAGCAATTACTACTGTTAAATTAACACGTGATACTGTACATTTATCAAATAAATTATAATGCTAGTATAGCAAACGCAAGTTTGTTATTTTAATCATTTATTTTTTTCAGTGATAGCAAAAATCCCTAGTTTGGGAAATGAGGAAAAACTTCTACAAGCTATTTAAGGGTGAATGTAGAGTTAGTAGTTTACCGCTGCAGGCCATTTTGAAAAGATGGCTGGAAAATGAAAAATAAAACGGACCTTTTGTTTTAAACTTTGTGAGTTAAGGATTAACAAATGAAACAGAGGAAGCACAACTATTATACATGGGATTTTGTTTGGTGTACCAATTGAATTTAGATGAAGCTGTAGTGAAGAACTTTGCTTGATTCAATATGTTTTAGACTTATGGATAAAAACCATTCATCCGCCGAGAGAGACTGAATTTCTTTGGCTTCGTAAATCTAAAATCGAATTTCTATGAGAGGCAAGTTAGACTTATTCCGGATTACATAACTTTATTAGTTTCGGGGTGCTTCGTGCTAGTAGAATTCTTACAGCTGAAAAAAAAATTCAAACTGTATTGTTCTGCTGTATGGTAATTTTTAATGCAAAATCACATGCAGCATCTTGATTTCTAAATGTTATGAATTTTAAACGACCAAAAATTCATTTACAATTATCTTTTACCTAGAGAGATGTGAAGGAATTTCCTGTAATGAAATTACTTCGGTTAATTATCTCTTCTTTTGCTTGTTTTTTAGGGACGAGTTCATAATTTCTGATTCTGACGAATCTCGCTGCTCCATTCTGCGCCCGAAAAGCGCAGTGCTTCTGACGCCAACTGTCAATCCTTCATCCAGTGAGGGGATCAACTCATCGCGTGGATCCTTGCAATTCATCATTATCATCATATTAATCGTCATATATTTCTAAAGAGAGCATTATGACTTAGCATTGTTTCGTTGAATTGAGTCTGAATTAGCCGAATCCGCCAAATCCGCAATTTAACTCACCTGTGTTTATGACCGTGTAAAGTTTTAAAACCTCTAAGATCCGAACAGAGAGTAAGGAACTTGAAATATCAATGATATGTAGTTACAGAAAACTCGTCGAAAAAAGTGGTTGATCTTTTCCCTTTCAAACAACATTGCAAACCAGGACTCATTTTTCTTAAGTAGTAACAGGTGTTATGTTCAGAAGTTTTCCAATCTGATGATTGGATAAAAACCTGCGGGATGTAATGAACTTAAGAAAATTGAAATATTAATAACTGCAGAGTTTGTTAGATCTAATATTTATAATTATCCTCAAGTTGATCATAAGGTCTGATATACCATGTTAATACTCAATTTTTGTTAGCTTTAAGACAGATAAATATTTAATCCGTTTCAATTTATTTCCATTCCACCGTCCCATCTTTGCGAGTTTATCATGTATATTTTTGAGAGGCTTCTGATTATTTTCCTATCATTTTTATTTTCAAGTACAGCTTCATGGGACAGCTCTTAATATCTAGACTGACGGATCAATATTGGATTAGTTTTAAAAGATTCTTGGAGAATCAACAAAAATTGTCTCGCCTATCGCAGTAAATCTTTTATTGTTTTAATGAATGTTAGATGAACTGATCTCGCTGTAATTTTAAGGAGGTTTGTGTTACAGGGGAATGTCAAGATGTGTCCGCCTCCAATTTTAATGAACTTTAGGCGGAAATATAGCTTGGGTGCGTTTGTATGAGAATCGAAAATCAGTTTTGCCAAATGAGCACGTGAGATTGAAAAAAAAAAAAAAAAAAAAAAAAATATTTTGCCGAAATCTGCGAAATTTAAGGTGTGCGACCTATATATCGGACAGTCAACTAGTTAGGCGCTCGCGTGGCACTTCGCACAAGTTCCACATTCGATTCTTGCATCAATTACTAAAATTTACTACTTTTTTATAGTTGATCCGCAAAGCCTTTTCTTTTTCAAAACTTTTGCTCGGAATGCACTCGCGTATGGTGAAACTTAGGGGCTCGGTGAAAATTGAGACAGTCTGACTTGAGTCAGACGAGCCCGGTAAATATGGAAGCTTTTCCAAGTAATCTTGGTGACATTATCAGCATCATTAAGAGATCAGGATTACTTGGAAAAGCGCACTGCATATTATACGAGCCCGTCTGCTTTAGACGGTCTATTGTGATTGTGTTTACGTCTCACCATACGCGAGCACATTCCTAGCTAAAGTTTTGAATAAGATGAAGCTTTGACAGTGATATGAAACAATTTCGGACCTTTGATTATCCGCATATTGCAGGCCGCTCGTCGCTTTGCAGAAATATTCATTGCAGAATTCAGATGTTTCGCTGATTATTGAGAGAAAGATAGAATCAAAATGCAATAAAGAAAATGACAAAGATTTACAATCGCTGCAATAAGAAGTGGGGGACAATTATAAATGGGAGTGAAAATGGTACTGCTTGATGCGAGTATCGCACGAGTGACCTAAATATACTTAGGTCGAGCTCGTAACCAGTTGGCGGCACAACACTGATAATATATGGGCCGGAAATGCCTGTTCATGGATCGCATACCCTCTAAAAATGAAACGGATTGAGGATCCCTGAGCATCTTCATCAGGCCCTCAATAAGGAGTGAAGGAAAAATAGAGGGAGTTGAATTGGGTCCTGGTCCTCAGATTGATAGACAGAAGTAAGAACTGTCGTAAAATCTCGGGAAAAAATTCTGAACAGAGGTATTGTAGGTCAGAAAGCTCAAATGTGATGGTTCCAGGAGCTTTGAGTCACTCTAAGAGGCGGGAGAGGGGCTGCTGGCCTCTACGGGTCTTCTTTAATTTGCCATCGTTTATTTTATCTGCGATAGACTAAACTACGGCTTGTGGGGCTTAAAGTAAGTCGAAACGGATTGAAGGTGTCTGAGCAGTGAGCACCTTTATCAGCCTCATTGAAAGTCAAGTGTGGTTTCAAGAGGAGGGGGTGGGTGAGGCTGGGGGGTCCAAAAGACCGCAGGTTTTTATTTTCAAAAAGTATATGTAAAATAAGACGTGATGCAACCTTCCGGGGAATCGGGGTCCGCTTATCCCCCCTCTGAGCTGTGCTCTCTCTTGGAGCCTCAATCGACTTACACCGGACCGGTTAAGCTTCTCAAGTGATTTAATACGCTTTGGCTTCGTGTCTCAAGTCTAAAGCATTATCCCGGTCTATCAAGGTGTAAATAAACTAAATAAAGGATGGCATATCGGGGCTAGAGTCCCTATATACTATGAGAGTTGCGCCATTGTTGAATCCATTTCTGATTGGCTCTCAGATTTAGGCTGTCAAGAAAACTACAAGAGGGAAATGCAAATGGCGGAGGGTTTGTTTACTTTTCGCGGGCTAGCTTTCATTACACATTTGAACAGTGACCGCTGTAATTATTGTTATTTTTTCCTCTGCTGGAATGAATTATTTTGGAGAACATCAGCTCTTTCAATAACGACCGTTATCGTCGAGAATCTGAACCTAACCTATAAGAGATAGTGAAATAGCGGCAACAGCGCAGAGGCAAATGGCCATCCGCCATTTGCAATTATTGGCCTCTTGGGGGCTCCATTGATCCGCTTCTTCTTCTTCATTTTGAGAGACTTAGCGCAACTCTCATAGTTTATAGGAACTCTAATCGGGGCTACTCCGCAGCCTCCTCACCTCCTTGATTGACGGAGGTATCCTGAAATCATAAAATTTGATCTTTTTGACATAGAATACCTCTGTATAGAAATTTTTCGGAGATTTCATGATAATTCCTACTTATTTGACCTTTATGAGAGCCGGGAATCTTTTTGGCCGCCCCTTATTTACCCAACCCCCTCTTTAGACCCCGATTGACTGCCCATGGGGCTGATGAAAATGCTCAGGTATCCTCAATCTATTTCCGCCGATGGTGACAAATCTGGAGCTTTTTATCCTGGTCTATCAGAGGCTAAATAAACGATGACAAATCGGGGCACCCCGGATCCATCTTCTGCCTCTCAGAGTGACAGGGACTCCTAAAATCATCATCATCAAGGGCTTTTCGACCAAGAAAACCCCTGTTTAGAAATTTTTTCTTAGATTGTACGACAATCTTTGCACTGATTGGTTTTTTACGCTTAGGGGCTATTTGGAGGGTTTGGGGGCTCAAAAGTATACTTTTGATTTTTTGGGACCAAAGGTTATCTTGCGTAATTGGTTTAGTCTTACCACACATTCTTTCCAGTTTTGAATCCTCTAACTTTTTTAGGACGAGAAAAGGGCACCGACAAAGGGGTTACCATGACTCCCCTCAACCCCCCCCAAATGTTCGGAGAGGTATGAAATCCCCAAAATTTGATTTTGGCTCGTTGAAATACTCAGAGGTACTAATTTTAAGATTTTTTGTCGAATAGCGGCTTACTTAAAGGACTGGTAGGGTAGTTCTGGGACACCCTGTACATTTTTTTAATACTTTTTTATACCAATTTACGAAAATTCTTTGATGGTAACAATTAGTATTGCACCTACATTAATATCTAGGCAATAAATCCATTTTTCTTTTCTATAATATTGAGGTTCGGTGGGGTTAGCAAATCATCTGCCAGGTGGCTTTGCCGTATCTTGGGCTTTATGGATATTCTGAGAATCTTGAACTGAATTATTAGAACTGATATTTAAAAAGTTAAACATAATAAATGCTGTGAACGAAACTACCGCCCTCTCGCGGCAAGCTTTACCAATACATGTATTTGAGTTCCCCTGCTTGTTTTACTATGCACGACCCTATAGGGAGTGCATATTAGTTTCGGTCTGGTTTTGATTTGCGCTGTTGTACAATGTACTTTGCATTTTGGAGTATTGAAATTCTGTGTTTTAAGTGGTTTGTTTCATGGGCAGATCCAGAGGGGGGGGGGGAGGGAACGGCGGCATGCCCCCCTCTTGAGCCAAAAAAAAAAAAAAAAAACAGTTAGAGGAAGAGAAAGATGGGGAAAGCAAAAGAAAAAGAGAATCTAAGAGTGATTCATGTAAATTTCTAATTATTATCTTGTTTGGGAATGGGGAAAATTGAAATGAGTTAGTATAAAAATGAGGAGTAAACGGTTAAAAGATGCCTCAAATTGGCTGTAGAGAAGCTTACATTTTCAAAATTATCTGGGGTAGGGACCCCCATTGATGGGGGGGGTGTTCCCCATACCCTTCACTCACGTTACAAAAATGACTCCCCCTTTGAGACTTTCCTGGATCCGCCCCTGGTTTGTTTTGGAACTATTTGGCACCACTTCGTTTCTCAGCTATTTTGTAGTCAATCAAATTCCTCTATTCGTCCGGCGGACCGATATTTCGTCGAAAGTATCACCCTTTAATACTGATTTTCAAGCGCGTTTTGAAAATTTGAAAATTCTTATCGTTTTTACAGAGCTGTAAATTTCCCGCTCGTACCACGTTTTGTGGGCGTTTTACCACGAGGGCGGACTTTTTTCGGTTTTACTACTCGCGTATTACTAAGACATTGACACAGAATGCCTCCAACCGCTATATTGAGGTTATGGTCACACGGGTTCTCCGACTCTCCGTAACCTATAAGCAGCTGTAGATACGTAGAATACATGTAACCATAACCTCAAACTTAGCGGTTGGAGGTATGCAAAAAGACATAGTATTGATCAGAGCACGATTCCGTGTAAGTGTAAACATCGTTGACGTTTGTCATTCACTACAAACGTATCACCGCATTTCAAGATTCTTTTTCCGCTTGAGTTTTAAGGAACATTAATAAATGTCTTATATAAAGCTCGAAACATGCGCAAAAAAGAAAACTTACTCTCTACCGTAAGCGGCTGTGTCAACGCGAACCCGTGCCATCATAACCCCAAGGTCAAACAACCGCAGACAAAATATCTGATAAGCCATGGTTGCTGCAGTAGGAATTAGGATACACCGCTACGTTCTCAAGCACGATAGCAACCAGATCGTCCGCCACCACGTTAGCCAATGCCTTGCCCACGCGACGGGAGCGCTCGCATCGTGGCATGATCTCGCACTAGTCGCGACGCGCTACATTCAACATTTCGTCCTCAGTAATTACTCATTCAAAAGTTGTCCCCCCTTCCCCTTTCACCATCCCTCGCCCAATCAAATCTAAATTCTTTCATCACGCCAACAACAACAATTAAAGGTACTAACACCCCCACCCACTTTCGCCGGAACAACCTTACCTAAACACACTAAGTTGGCTTTTCTTTTCAGGAGATCACGGTTAAAAAAGTCCATGTTTGGTGGACCATAAAAAAAATCCGGCCCAAGGAAATCGACTGAAACTTGATGTGACATGTGAATCGATTCGTAAAGGGGCGTCTCTGTCGATTTGTATGGGACTTAGCTAGAGATCAGCAATTTGACTTTTTTTTCGATTCGGAAGGTCACAGCGGTAAATCACAAACTGCCTCTAAACTTTTCAAAAATTACCCATAGCTCATTAAGAAAAAAGTTTTTAGGAAACAATTTTTCGAAAAAAGAAAATGTATACCGTATTAAATTTAAAGGTCTAAACACACCCCCTTCATTTGATTTTTTTGGGAGACGGGAACACACCCCCTAAAATAACCCCAAGGAGTGGTTTTCGGGGGTTGAAAATATTTTTCCGAAATTCATCGGGTTCAATATTCGGCACACGTGTTGCACCAAAATTTTGTATCTGAGATCAGCTTTAATGAAAGCATGCTAGGTGGTCTGAAATACCCTGGATATAGAGAATATAACATTTGGTCGATCAGTAGGCAACCCGTTTGGATACACTTGCTCATGCAAATACTATGAAAAGCTGTGAGAAGTATAGATTTAAGCTCAGAAATCGTTACATTCCAAACCTTTCTGATAAAGGTATAAATATTAATTGTACAATCAAATAATTATCTAATATCAAACTTTGATGTTTGAGAAAAATAAAAAAAAAAAAAAAATAATGAAAAAAAGTCTACAAATCGTTTGACTGTAAATCTAAAGCACCATACCCATCAATTATTGATTAAGGTCGTGCATCCATTCTTAACACGCCCGCGTGGTTTAAAGGCTGCATGTTTTTTTTTTAATTTTCTTATTTTTATTTGCGAAAAATTGTAGAGCAATCTTCAGCTTCACACAAATACATTTCAACTTTGCACTTACAATAATTAAATTTAAGGAACTGACGCGGATGAAAGAAACGAAAATTGACATTTTTAAACCTCGGTTAATTCATATGAATGATACTTTGTAAAGTTTTCTTCCAGCCAGCGCGCCACTTGAAATTCTAAACAGAGGTTGTAATATTTGCGCTACGTGTGCTGAAAAGTGTCGGATGTTGGTGAGGATTTATCTTCATGTCTACCTGGCTACGCCACACTGCACTGACTCGGTTCAACATACAGGGTGACAAGAATCAGGTGCCAAACTTCAGTTGCATATACTTGGGTTGAGATCATAATAATACTTTTTATTTTTCCTGTGAACATGGGTCCAAAGATGTATCTCGTTTAAGTAATAGCTTCCCCAAGTAATCGTGTGCCTTTAACGAAGAACAATTTTATGTGACCGATAAAAAATATAAAAATTAATTCTTGAATTCTGAGGTGAAACCCCCTTAAAAAGAAGTCTGATGCCTTGCATTTTTCTGTACGACGCTTTTTTTGTCAAGACGATTACTGCACAACGTGGAAAGGCGAGAGGCAGTAAGTATTCAAACCGAAACTCCTCTTCTTCTTCGGGACTCCCGCCATAGTAGAAGCGCTGATTTTTCCACATTGTGCAGCAATTATTTCGCTTCGAATGCGCCGTATTGAAAAAAGACAAATGACCAAAAATCTTTCTAAAAGTTTTTTGTTTTTTATTACCTGATTTTAATATAATTATTCTTCATATTTGTTATCCGTAAAATAACATTTTTGCCGTCAAAGATACAAACTTGCCTGAAAAGTACGTCCAAACTTAATTTCTGAATTAGTCGAGGTTATAAATGAATTTTACAAGTAAAAATATCTCGGGACCCCGATTTTCATGAAATTTGATTCATATAATTGTGGACGGTTTTCCAAGAAAAAAATACAATAATTTTACAAAACGTCATGGTACTTTAGTTCAAATTGGGGGCGTTTTCAGACCCATGTTAATAGTTAAAAAAAGAATTGTTTCGGCTTGAGTTTTGTAACACCCTGTTTCAAGAATGGAAACACTTCACAGCTAGTTGCATAATTCACACTTCAGATTTTATTTCATCGAAGCAATGGACAGGAACAAAATACACACATAATCCGATTGTTACTACGATGATTAAAATTTGCCATGACATCAAACGCATGGGTAGCAGATAAGCTTTGTTAGATATTTGAGTGAGTACTCTTACAATCTATTCATAAATCCCAACCTCGTTTAAAAAAATGGATTTTAGGGAAAATTCCTGCATTGCTTAAAAGAAATTCTAAATACACAGAGAGTGAAACCGTCAATATGACTTTCCAATCGTCACTTTCGAAAAGGATCAGCAATCAGGGTTTGGGGATTCCTATCGTTTTCTACGTAAGTAAATTTAATCTAGTTAGAATTCAAAATAGGATAAAGTCCCAACTTTCAAAAAAGTAAACTTTCACTCTGTTACGAGTATTTGAGCTCACGACTTTCTCTAAGGATCCCTTAAGTTGAGTCTTACGCATTTTACGGCTTATTTTGACCTATTTTCCATTCGTCTTTTATAGAGTTTTGATAATAACCGTGCGATATTCATCAGAATTTCAGTTTTGTAAATCCGGAACAAGTCGAATACTTCAAGCTTTGAGATTCAATCCATCATATTTTAAGAATGATCCCAGGTTAAATTTATTTTTTCATGTTCTGAGTCTTAAAATAGGCAAATAACGGTATTTTCTTTTCAGTAACAGTTTTGCAAGTAAAATTTCATTCTTTAAAAATCGGCAATGGAATCATTAAACCTACCAACTTTTAAAAAAAAATTAGCATATACTTTCTGCGATTCCAAATTTTGTGTCTTTGATACTTTCAAAGGCCCCCGATAGGCCCGTGGGGGAGGGGGGTGTCAAGCACATTTTTCAAGTTTTCTCGAAAAAGTCACCAATAAAGGTATAACAAAAAGTTCTTTTTCATAAAGTAGACCCAACTTAAGATATTTTTGCTCCTATAATTTTTTTCCGAAAACCCCAAATTTTGTAAGTTATAGGGGGATCATTCCATATCAAAGCACCAAAATTGATTTAAGATATTGCTGTAAAGGCATGGATTTTGGACATACTTTGTGTGGTGATTGTAACTACTTTTAGTGGCTCAAAACTCAGCATAAGGCCTTTGAGCCTTGCAGATCCACAAATCGGATCAGAAACAATGTTTAGACCAGCTTTAATACTGTAAACAACTCAACCACGCAATTTTGATATCTTAAAAATATTTTTCTCTGAAATAACCTGAACCATTTTTGTCTTAAATCTATGAAATTGAATTTACAGATAAGAAATTTAGCGTTTTGCATAGTTTTGGTGATCAGTATCTTACATCTTGCTGACGGAAGAGAAAAAGAATGGTATGAAACTACGTCCGTGTATCAGATCTATCCAAGATCATTCAAAGATTCTGATGGAGATGGTGTCGGTGACCTTCAAGGTACACACTTTTTTCTCAAAAAAAATACACATATTCCACTCCTTTTCGGTTCTAAGAAGTTAAAGGAAATATCAGTCTTCGGTAAAAATTGAAAAGAAATGTGCATCACTGTCTTAAGCAAAATGAACCATAATTTCATTTTCAGGGTGTA
Organism: Trialeurodes vaporariorum; assembly: GCA_011764245.1. Taxonomy (NCBI): domain Eukaryota; kingdom Metazoa; phylum Arthropoda; class Insecta; order Hemiptera; family Aleyrodidae; genus Trialeurodes; species Trialeurodes vaporariorum. Next base: position 85,965,796 of record VMOF01000111.1, on the reverse strand, counting down.
AGAAAATGTTGAGCTTTGAGTTTAAACACACATTTTTCCTGATGTTCTAAACACACTCATGAGCGCTACAATGCTAGATTCCAACAAATATCAACATCCTATTTCAGGATGATAAGTTTTTGGCGGAAATGTATAAAAGCTATTTTGATCGGAACCACCAGAATCATTGAAATTCAATTAAGGTCGATACTTTATCAATACTGACCATACTCTATATCAGTCAATACTGACTAATTGAATTTTTTAGTCGGTATAATTTTTATTCTCTTTTTAGGTTCTACCCAAATTTTTTTCCATTTATTCATTCCTATTTACTATTTCTAACTGAATGAAACACTTATATTTCAATTTCTTACGGGAAGAATTGCCTCGAAAATTACACATGAAGTAAGACTATACCAGACCAAAAGCTCCCAAGTCCATAGATTTTAGCGAGCAAGAAGAAATATAAAGGAAAGAATCCCTAGGTCTTTGGTATTGAGAGGTTAAAGAGTACTGAGGCTAATATAAAATCCTGGTTTAAAATGACAATTTCATGCTTACTGCTGGGGTTAACTTTTAATTAAGCGTTGGTTTTCAGGTGTTCGTGAGAAACTGGACTACTTACATGATCTTGGAATTGAGACTTTGTGGCTTTCTCCCATTTATCTGTCTCCAATGGTAGATAGTGGGTACGATGTGACAGACTACAGAAAAATTGACCCAACGTTTGGGACAATGGAAGATTTTAAAGAACTCCTAAAAAGCATTCATGACAGAGGTAAGAGCAACACTTACGCGGATAATTCTCGTTAATAGTGCATCATTTTACAAATGCAATTTTTTCTTGCGAGTTATATGAAAAGTGTGCTGCGTCATTGGTCTAAAATATTTTGATGAAACACCTGGCAAAACAAATACCCTCAAAGATGAAGGAGAGAAGAGAAAAAACCATAGAGGGATGGTCCATTACGTTCTTCTTGTCCTTTAGCTAGTTTAAAATATGCACGTTAAAATTTTCATCATTGCGTTTTAATAAAGTTTCGATGTTCAAGAGACCGTTTCAATTTTTCTTTCAATTATGTTCTCAGGGATGAAGTTGATTTTAGATTTTGTTCCAAACCACACAAGCGATGAAAGTGAATGGTTCAAAAAGTCCGAGAAAAGAGAAGAGCCGTACACTGATTTCTATATTTGGAAGGAAGCAACACATTTTGATAATAATTCTCGTCCCCTTCCTCCCAACAATTGGGTAAGATCTCTATTTCATGTGTGGATACAAAAGATTCAAGCAACGAAAACAAATAATTTAGGGAAATTTATTTTTCGATCACTGCAGAAATTTGTCCACATGAAGTAAATGAACTGGCAAAGCAAGACGACTTTGCAATGTCTTTACATATAGGATATTTATTTTGCTACGAAAACTGTGGATTTACAACCTCCATTTTCTAAAACATATCTTTACATTATTACATTTAAATCAATATGATCTTGTTAACGAAAAATGGCATTCCACTGAACGGAATTCCATTTGCTTTTGATCCCTTGCTCGTGGACATTTTGAAGATATGCTGGAGATAACAAAACAAGGATTCAATTGGAGCAGCTACCAAAAGTTTGTCAATAACTCTTTTGCTTCGTTTAAAATAATTTAAAGCTAAAATTGTTGATATTTTGTTTCGTGAAGAGTAAATTATTCAAAAATCCATGAGAAGTATCTTACCTCCTCTCCTTTAAAACGTTTTGACTGTTTCCATTGAATCGTGCCATCAAAAGTACATTGTAACAACCCGTATCATCCAAATAATACCGACTGTCACCCTAATTCTTGCAACTCGGTCACAATTTTGTCATTGTCGATCGTAAATGAGCGTGATATTTTTTATAATCATGTTAGGGAGTATGTCGAATGTCGATTTTGCGAGAAAGTGATGTTGATATGCTCGTCAGCAATGATCTAGTAAATGATGGACGATCTAAGCTAGTTTAATTGTCTTCATGAACAAAAAAAAAAAAAAAAAGCAAGCAGGGGAACTCCAATACAATTCATGTATTGGTTAAGCGTGCCGCGATGGGTTTGTATGCAGCCACGTTAAGGGCCACCCGGAAGTAGCAAGCGCCGCGCCGTATATGAAATTTGAATTACGCACGGTCTTGAGTGCGGGGAAAGGGTCATGTTTAGAGGAAATTTTCTCAAAAACCTGTCGAGTAAAATCAAATTGGTCGGGTGAAAATCTTGTTCAAAAAGTCAAGTGTAAAAAAAAAAAAAAAAAAAAAAAAAAAAAAAAAAAAAAAAAAAAAAAAATATAGTTGAAACTTTGACCCGAAGCATGGTTAAAACTCGGGTGGAAAAGTCGATTCCGCCCATTTGAATACAAGTAAATTCAAACGTCCCGCTACAGCGCGGACCTCCAAAAAACCTATCCATAGTTCCCTCTTATTTTTAAGGACCGTAGAGCAGAGCAATTCTGATTGAGAGTAAAGAGAAAAAACTATCGTGTGCGCATGCGCGAAAAGAGAGAGGCAGCGTCAGTCTCTAGTTTCTCTCACTCGTCGATTTGCAACGCAACTATGCTCGGCTATGAAGCCTGTGCTTTTGAATAGCAGGGTAAATCATAAAACTGTCAAAATCGGAGAAGGGTGAGCTCTTGATTGTGTGTGTAAACTCAGTACATTTTCTGTGCGTGTGCGACGAAGCCACCAACAGTCTAACACACTTACCAATTTGTGGGTGTGTGATGATGATGATGAATTCGTTTATTTTTGAAAGAGGTGCCTTAACATCAACGGCCATTTACACCTCTTTTGAAGTTGTTTTTTTTTGTATTTTGTTTTTTTGTTTTTTTTTATTTTTACAGAGAGAAAATTAAGTAATTAAGTATTTGTAACATTAAACTGTGAACACTAAAATAGAAATATTTTTACACTTCTAGTCCAGGATTGAATAAAGTTTCTTCGTTGTTTCTTGGTTGGTTGTTTCTAACACTGTGGTGAGATCATCTGTGGCTGGTGCGTGAAACTTTTTCCGTAGTTGTTGAAATTTCGGGCAAGTAAGTAAAACATGTTTAACGGAGAGGGGACTATTGCAGAAATCGCACATTGGTTGAGCTAATCATTTGATGAGGTAGCCGTGGGAAAATCTTGTGTGGCCAATGCGGATTCTTGTGAGAGCATCTTGTTCTGCTCTACACCGAGAATCCGCATTGGAAGCTGTTATAGTTTCGAGGTTGATTGCATGTGTCTTCTTATAAGTTGTTCTTTTTCCCATTGAAGCATCCATTTATTAAGCATACATTTTTTAATGTATAAGACTAGGTCATCAGGGCTGGCTGAGGCGGGGAAGAAAGGTCCTGTTGAAAGGGCGGCTTCCTTGGCGTATTTGTCAGCAAGCGTATTACCTTTGATGTTAACATGGCCTGGTGACCAACACAATACGATTGAAAAGGATTGGAAAGAAAGGAGGTGTAGAAGATTTTGAATATTTATAATGATCGGGTGAGGATTTGAATTGGATTTTAAGGCTGAGAGGACACTAAGCGAGTCGGTGGAAATGACTGATTCGTTTTGCTTTAGTTCTTGGATGTATCGAAGAGCTTGAAAGACAGCGGAAGCCTCGGCTGTGAAGATGGAGCTTTTAGGTGATAATTTGAATAACCTCACTTCATTCTCCGACACAAACGCGCAGCCAACTTTGTCTTCAATTTTGGATCCATCGGAGTAAATATGCAGGTAATTTTGATAAGGTTCTAACGTTGAGTAATAGTTGTTTCTCAGTTCAGACTGAGAAAGGTCAGCTTTCGGAAAATTGCTGGTATTAAGGTGTATCCGGAAATCAGGCAAAATCCAGGGTGGATAACCTTGATTGGTAAGAATAGGTAACGCATTGAAATTGAATTGAGATGATATAGATTCGATGAGGGGGAGGCATGAATCAGGCTGAAAAACTGAATTTAATGCTGGATTATTTGGCATAGTTTTTATTTTCGCCATGTATTTTGAGATCAGGTAGAGTCGTCTAAGCTTTAATGGAGGCTCTTGGGTCTCAATGCAAAGGGTTTCACTGTGGCTCGTTCAAAAAGCACCCGTTGCAAATCGTATTGCCGTATTTTGGATAGAATTCAGAGAATTAAGAACTGATTCGCTCGTGGATCCGTAGATAAATGAGCCGTAATCAATTTTTGATCAAATAAAGAAGCGATATATTTGTAGCAACGTACTTCTGTCCGCACCCCAGGAGGTGTAAGATAGAAATTGAAAGATTCTCATTTTTCTTTCACAGTTGCTTTTAAGATCCGTCACGTGTTGATTCCATGTAAGATTTTGGTCGAAAGTAAGGCCTAGAAATTTTATATGTTTCACAAATTCGATTTTTTTTCTGATTGACGATCAAAGTGGGATCTGGAATGTTCCTTTTTCAAGAGAATATAATGCCTTTTGTTTTTGAGGTGGAGATTTGGAAGCCAGTTTTTAGTGACCAGGCCTCCAAATTCTTTATACCTTTTCGGAGTAAAAACTTAGCTACACGGATATCTAGTGTGAAACGTAAATGCAAAAGTCATCAACGAAGAGTGATCCTTTGACCCGTTTTGGGAGGGTTTTGCTGATGTCATTTATTGCAATTAAAAACAAGCAGGGGATCTCAAATACATTGTATTGTATTGTAAACATTGTATTGTATTGTATACATTGTTTTGGGAAACCCAACTACCCCTAAATTTCAATCGGCCGTAACTTTGGATTGAAAAGTCGGTTTGACTCGCGGTTTGAACCATTATTTTTCTATTTTTAAGACCCTATTAGCCATGTATCGTTCAATTTTGGATCATTTTTCTGAAGGTCCCCCCTTGAGCCCCCTAACCTGAAAACGGCGACCATTTTGGAAGGGGGTTGTTTTTACGACTTTTGGGGGGTATCACTTTTTTCGTCTCTGAAAGACCTTTCAAATGATGTATCACAAGCCATTCCTTTACATTTGAAAAGTCTAACGTAGGGCCCCCCTCACCCCAAAATTTTGGGGTGAGGGGGCCTTGTACCCTTTTTCACAAAAAATAGACATATGATACATCAAAAGAAAGTCCTTGGTCTGCCCTTTCAGAAACTTCTTAGTTTTTTGAAATCCAATGATTTGGAGGGTCACAGCGGTCAATCAAAGATTACCCCTAAAGTTTTTGAAGTATTTTTTTATGCCGTATTAGATTCCAATGTCAAAACATACTCTTTCCATTTGATTTTTTCGAGATACGGGTACCCACCCCCCTAAATAACCCCCAAGGGATGGTTTTGGGGGGCTGAAAATATTTTCATTGGATTTCTTGGGGTCGATATACCCTATGAAAGTTTTGCCCCCGAACCTAAATTTTCGGCCGTTTTTGAGATAAAGATAGTGGACGGGTGGTCTGCCAAACCCTGTATGTTCACAGCTAGAGCATACATAATTGCTGTGTTGCGGTACCTTCAGAAACTTGTTCCGGCGAAAAAATGGACAAAAAACTCGGGTCAGCTCCAATTTTTTTAAGCTTCCAGTCCTTTGCGGAACCTCAAAGAGTTAATAATTTTTGCTGCGGTTTCGCACACCTCTTCAACAACATGTCTAACGTCGATTCGGCCCTAGAGCATGAAGGTTTACTCACTGGCTTGAAGTGTCGTTGCCAAATCGGACAAAATCGTGATTTTTGAGCCTTTTTCTCGTAAATTGGAAAATTGGCTTTGCGGAACCTCAAGAACTTGACAGATATGGCTCAGATTTTTATAGTGCATTGTTTACATGCTTTAGAAACATATTTTTGCTAGAGCATCAACGAAATTTTTATATTATAGGTTGTAGATTTTTTTTTCTCGGAAAAAACGTGAATTTGTCGAAAAAATCGAAACTTTGGGGCTCTTGCGGAATCTCAAGGGGTCAATATTTTGGGCTGAAATTTTACACACTTTCATAACTCACCAGAAGGTCGCCCGGGTAGACGCAATCCGATTTCCGAAAAAGCCGCAACAGGTTTGGCCTGGTGAATTTAGGCCAAACTAGTTTGTCCTAGGCCCAACAGGTTTGGCCTGGATAATTTTAGGCCAAACTCGTTTGGCCTGCACATAATCATTTTAGCCTAAACATTTTTAGGTCGAACTGGTTGGGCCTAGGACAAACTGTTTCAGCATAAAAAACGTTAGGCTAGACCAATTGGATTATATTTTGCTGCTGCAGATGAATAAATAAGGCAAATGATTAGCGTAGTTACGGAAGGGAAACTTTATTTGTGATAAATTTTAAATTTTAGGTAATATAAGCTAAAAACAGTAAAAATGAATGAAAAAAGTGAAGTACATATAGGTACACATTATTTACATTGCGACTCAATCTGCGAATCACGTATGCTTCCAGAATGCAACCCGCCATACAAGCTGCAGCAAAGGCATCCATGGAGGCGCGGCACTCTTATATTGTGTTCATCTATAATTTTAAATTAAAACACAAACAAAAATAACTGACAGTTGATTTTCAAACTCCAGAATGGTTTGTCCATTCCAAAATGCATTGTCTTATTTTATTAAAAGGCTCCTCCTCGTTTCCTTGAATCTGTTCTCACTTTTAAATTTAAAAAAAAAATGGTCCAAGAAGTAAAACATTATTGCTTTTCTTTTCATTCGTTAATTCTTCATCTTACTCAAAACGGATTTTTTTTCTTTTACGTCATAAGAACATACGAATTTTATACGAAACTACTTTGTCCTAGGCCAAACTAGTTTGTCCTTCGCGGTCACTTCCGGTTGAACCAGTTCGGCCTGCACAATTAGTTTGGCCTGGAGAATTTTAGGCCAAACTAGCTTGTCCTAGGCCCAACAGGTTTGGCCTGGAGAATTTTAGGCCAAACTAGTTTGTCCTAGGCCCAACCGGCTTGGCCTAGAGAATTTTAGGCCAAACTAGTTTTTCCTAGGCACTTTTAGTTTTGCCGGTTCCGCTCAGGCCAAACCGGTTCGGCCTAGGACAAACTAGTTTGGTCTCAAATCGGGTTTGTCCTGTAACATGCACTTTTCTTAAATGAACTGCAAACAAACAAATACTCGACTTAGAACTCACGGGGAAAGTTGGTTGCGCAAACATATAAATGTAGTTGCAAAATCAATAGGAACCCCATCTAGGTTCTTTTAGCAAGAAGTTTTCTTTCTCTCTTTTTATTATCAGTTGTTACAAAATCTTTGGCTGTGAAACGAGAAATTCTTTCAAAAATTACATAATATTATTTATTCCTCCAGTTAAGTTTTTTTGGTGGCTCCTGTTGGACGTGGCACGAGGGTAGACAGCAGTTTTACTTCCGGCAATTTTCAAAACACCAGCCTGATCTTAATTTCCGGAACCCGAATGTTCGAGCTGCCATAAAAGTACGTTGTATTTTTATTTTTGTAATTTATTGATTTAGAGTAAAATCTGAAAAATGAAGCCACAAACGCTTCTTAATAATTAAATTAGGCGAGCGTTTTTTATAAATTACAAATTTGCCAACTTTATAACAAAACTAATTGGTTGACATAAATGGGTATGTTAGTTTAAATAACGAACTAGTTGAGCCTAAAAAAACAAAATGTGTTTAAAAGATTCTAAGAATCTGGTTGCAGTAAGCCTGTGTGTATACATACTTTTTGAGATAACATGAATAACTAAACCCATCATATGTTTCTCAGTAACGAACACTTACTAATAGATTTTAAATTTTGTATTTCTGCGGTCAATGCTATTCACCAGCATTCTGGGACAATTTGAGACCAGATGCTTGGAATCCAGAATTGACTTCAGTGCTTAAAGAACAGAGAATCTGACGGAAAGTATTTTTTCAGTTTATGCAAGGGATAACCCTTGGACAACTCTTTGAGATTCAAAACTGTTCCTTAACAGCAGTTTTTGATGTATTTTTAGGGTCGAAGGCATGGTCTATTTTTTACGTTAGTTCTTTAATCGTTCAATAGGTTTTCGTTCATCTTTCAGTTACTAATTAATAAGTTTTATTCATAACAAAATTAACCCGCCGTCGCGTCAGTCGCGCGGGGTCGAAAACGACCCCAGGGGTCAGAAAAATGCAATTTCGTCCATGGAAATTTGAAGGTTTTAGTTCGTCCGTTTCAGTGCCTTCCTTCAAGGGTTTGGACTATCCACTCTGTAAATATGAACTTAATTCAATCATTCGTTTTGAAGCATGGACGCGCCAAAGTTGCTTGGGGCCCTTTTCGACCCCGCGCGACTACTACTCACGTTCATAAAATGTGACCGAGTGAACATAACGTAAACGTGGATTCTGTGCGGTGTTTGCACTCGCGTGATGTGATTACCGTTGGTTTTTCACTTTTCTTTACTTACTACAATACTTTTTCATAAAAACCCGGTTCGCGATGACTTTAGGTTCAGTTCCGACCGGTTCACAGAAGTGCGAACCGGTTCGAACCGGTTCAAGCCGAACCGGTTCGAACCGGAGTTTTGAACCGGAGTCTTGAACTGGTTCAGTTCCAATGATGCGCTTTGTTTTGGCATTTTCTCATTGACTCGTAATTTTCGTAGATAGTAAATAGAATAACCTATGAAATTATTTAAAATATTGCCTGGCTAATAATAATAATGAAGTGATTTGGATAATAAAAGGAATCAGAGGCAAACAATAGATTTCTTAAAAAATGACATTTTTTATGAAATTAAAAGAATAATAATAGATTCTATCTTTTCTGAAATACCTATTTACGCCTTCTCTCGGATAGATCTTCTAAAATTATGCCGTACCTATTCCCAGCATTAGTGTTGGAAACGTTCCTCAGCAACCAATGAATTCATAGCCGTCGCCAGGATATTCTCTCTCTCTCTCTCTCCCTCTCTCTCTCTCTCTCCCTCTCGCTGTCTCACTCTCTCTCTCTCCCTCTTTCCTTCTCTCTCTCCCTCTCTCTCTCTCTCTCTCTCTCTCTCTCTCCCTCCCTTTTCCATCAACATATAAACTGAGTCCCTATTCTCCTAAGTCTGCGGAAGAAAGATCGAGGTGGTTTTACTTGAGGTTCAGATGAGAGAGAGAGAGAGAGAGAGAGAGAGAGAGAGAGAGAGAGAGAGAGAGAGAGAGAGAGAGAGAGAGAGAGAGAGTGAGAGTAGAGAGAGAGAGAGAGAGAGAGATAGAGATTGGAACCACTATTACTACATCGATGACGGTTGATGGCGATTCATGAGATCCGACGGCGACGGAGGGGCATCGGTAACTAACAGTTGGCTTCTGTGCTACCACAATAAACGAGTCTATGAGTTTAAAAAGGATCAAATCTTTCAGATGTTACGTTTAAATTGAAGATTTGTCGATTTTTTATAGTTTACGAACCACTACTGTAAACCGCCAGTGTCCGTCAGGGCTGCCTTCGTGGTGTCTTCAAAATGACGTTCCACAAGGTCCCTCTATGCTTATACTTGGCTCTAGTTTATACTATATCTTCTTTCACAGAAGAAACAAAAAAATAGATTTTGTCACATAATTACATATTACAGCAACAAACAATGGTAAAAGCCGTTTATACGGCTTAACAATGCAAAAATTACATTTTGAAAAGTGCCATCTAAGCAGAAAATATTGCTTAAATAGCAAAAAAATTGCGAAAGTGGCAAAAAAAATTGCTACTAATCCCAAAAGCATCGCTAAATCACCAATAGTTTCGGTACGTCAGTTTTTCATAAACTGTAACTTTTGCAATGTAGAGTGTCCCTGTTTTAGCAATTTTTGTTGTTTTCAGCAACTTTTTTTAATCCTATTAAGGTCTAGCTCAATTCAAAAGGACGCCACTCTTCTGTTCATATAGGGAAGGACACGGAAGGTATACAGGGTCTTCACAAAGTCCGAGTACACCCCTGTAACTTTTGAACGGCTGATTTTTAAGAAACCAAATTTTGCAGGTGATCGAATGTGGCCATGATGCACTTTTGGGACTTGTTGAAATTTTCAAGGCCCCCGGGAGGGGGTGGCCCCTCAGAAAATCGAATATTTCAAAAAGCGACCACCATTTTTTATTACATAACTAAAAAGTGCATACAATTCCAAGACTTTTAGCACAAACCGCAGATCGATATCGTTTTTTGTTTTCGATAGATCGAAGTTCAAAGTTCGATTCAGACCAATTTTCAAAAAATCATAACTCCCATTTGAAATAACCAAATTTAAAAACTAGTAAACTAGAATACTCTAAAAAGCAAGTACTTTCCAGAAAAAAATACAATTTTGACATTAATCTAGTCTTAAAGCCCCCAAAATTATTTAAAAAAATGACCCCTCAGGGGGGCTATCTCAAAAATTCCGAGCCACGGCCCCTATCGAATGATACATCGCCTCAAAGGGCATACAAAACTGAGCATTTTGGTGCAAACCGCAGGTCGATATCGTTTTTGGTTTTCGATATATCGAATGACAAAGTTGGATTTTTTCCCATTGGAAAATTTCGATAAATCGAAAACCAAAAACGATATTGACCTGCGGTTTGCGCCAAAATGCTCAGTTTTGTGTGCCCTTTCAAGCGATGTATCACTCGATAGGGGTCGTGAATCGGAATTTTTGAGATAGCCCCCCCAAAGGGGTCATTTTTTTTAAATAATTTTGGGGGGCTCTAAGACTAGACTAATATCAAAACCGTATTTTTTTAAGTTAGATAGGGGGGGCGGACTTTTTGAACACGCTGTATATGTACTTCATTATCTGTCAATAACTTTAATTTTTATATTTTTTTTTTTTTTTTTTATGTAATTATGATGGTCTGAATAGTAAAGAAGTAGCCCAAAATTGTCCATGTTCGGTCAAAATTTCTAAGCGCGTCGTAAACTTTGGAGGAGGACAAATACTCGTGCTAATGAAAGTTTAAGAGCACGTGAATAAGTAAAGTTTAACTTCTTTCTCGTCAAATATTTGATTTTTAAATTATTTCCCTATCAATGACCAAGTTTTCTTATTGCCTTATAAAATATGTAAATTATCTAATCAAAAAACAAGGATGACCTGGGCGATGTTTGATTTAAGTGGATGTTTGTAAAAAAGAACGAAAAATATCGAGGATAAACACTCGGTAATTAACCTGCGACGTTAGTATTAGCAATAGGAGATAAAATATGTTGAAGTCGGTTTGTTGATGAATGTATCCCTACTTTTTTAGGAAGTGCTTCATTTTTGGTTGGATTTGGGTGTGGATGGATTTCGAGTAGACGCCGTCGCTGAGCTTTATGAAGATGAATTATTGAGAAATAATCCATGGAGATCACCAGAAGCGGAAAAAGAACAGAATTTTTGGGGTCAGATTCGCATGTACTCCACCAGTCAAAACGAAACATATGATCTACTTTTTGAATGGAGAGATATATTAGATGAATACATAGAAAAAGATAACAAGACCAGGTAAATTCAATATTCGCAACCACATAATATCAAATTTATCCGTCCAAAGTTAAATTTTATACTCTCCGAAGTGGGATCTCATGGACTCCGAAGTTTTACTAATAAAAAAATGTTACCCTACTATGGCCCGTTTGAGACTTTTCACTTTTCCTTTTAGGGAAGATGAAAGCTTTTGACTGAGTTTGGAGAATTTTGGCCGAATACATTCAATTTAAGTTTTGCCTAAAGGGGCTGAGATCTGTCAGAAAAAAGTCAAACAATTTCTAGAAATTTTTTGAAAAATAGAAAGGAAAAGTTTTGAGAAAACTTTGATAGGAAAAATGTCAAATTATGTTTTTATCCCTTGGCTATCTTGAACACCAATTATGATTTGTCAAAGGACATGGATAATTCAACCGATGAAAAATTTCCGATATAGGATTGGACTATGAAACAAAAAATCAAACGTAACATTTCCATGAAAAATAACCAGGAATCTGATCAAAATTAGTAATACAAGATCCTTATACTACAAAAAGAAAGAACCAGAAAATCTGCAATTTTATGTGCAGAGCTTCTTTTTTTTGCATTTTATTATTAAAAAATATTTATTCCAGGATGATGACTTTAGAGACGTATGAAAGTGTGAATCGATTAGTTGGTTATATTAGCGACGCATCCCATCGAACGACTAACATCCCCAGTTACTTCGGACTTGTATCTTTTGGATCCATGAGAAACGAGGGGGCTAAAAACGCGAGCGTTCTAGATCGTCTTGTTCGATCATTCAGAGAAAGCCTGCCTCCAAATGGAGTTCCGAGTTACGTGGTAATTAAAACAAAATTTAACTAAGAACAACCAATTTGTAAGGTCAAATCACATAGCTTTTCCATACCTTTACCGAAAACTTCCTTTTACTAAAGCTCTTCTTTGAAAACGTCATATGAACAATTTACATCAGATAGCTTAACAAAAATTCGTCTAGAGTAACAACTGGGGGTGTTTTCACCTGCGTGCATGTCTAGAATTAAAAGCCTCACTGAATGCTAATCAAGCGTACATACTCTGCATTAAAAACTTCTAAACTTTCTTTTAAAACTACAGTTTTCCATTCGAGATCACTCTCAAAGAAACTCGGCTCAACTAGACCGCATTTGATGTTCTTCCGGTTTCTTCATCCTTAGTTGTGCCCCTTCTCTTAGTAAATTTTCAGCTTTAAGATGTGCTTCGATCAAAATAATGTGCACTAGGAGAATTTTTGCTATCGTAGATTAAAGTAGACGGTAATTTTTATAGTCACGCTCCTCTTTTGGGGGTAAATGTAGGGGACGGTTAAAAGCTAATCTTTTTTTACGTTTGTTTGTTTATAGTTCTTTTTTTACACCATCAATTTTGGAGGAGGGCTTGAAACTTAAGAACCTGTGTGTGCCTATTGCAAATCGATATTTTAGATTCTGTGCAGTATGAATGGTCCCTTGCCGTCTTACTTATAGGAAAACTAAAAAACTAAAAAAAAAAAAAAAAAAAAAAAACAAAAAAAAAACAATGTGAGCCACCTGCTGAGAATTTTCGGGGGGAGAATAAGTCCTTAAGCATCTCCAAAGCCTCTTGCAGCCCGCTCCCAAAAACCATTCATGATTACCTATACCTACTGCTTTACTAATCATATGAATATAATACCGAACCATTTAGAGTGATAATTAATCAATGCAGAGACTTGTGTGAAGGGAAGCAAAGTTGGGGTTAGACTCAAATGTTTTACCAATTACGAGGAAAAACAAGGTCGATAAATAATATAAAGAGGATATAGAGAGAGAGAAAGTATAAACATCTTTTTGCAGAAAACTCAAAACGAAATCGAGTCCCCAACATAAAAACAAAATAATTTTGCAATACATAGGGATTTTCAAACTCACTCCAGTAAGAATAAAGTGTCAAATCATCTCCTTTAAAAACCTAAAACCTAGGATTTCGGAAGCTTAAAGTCCTCGTGAAAGAATTAGAAATGCACATAGTCATTCAGTAGAGATTAAAGTTGAAAAAAAAAAAATTATAATAAAACCATATTGGACCAGCGCCTACAGCTGATGGCTCCTGGTTGAAATTTTAGGAAATTGAATTATGATATTTTCGAGAGTCTCACAAGAAAGAAAGTCACTGCAGGGGCAAACAATTTATAATGAACAGATTTCGAGATATTCGCGATATGAGAAGGGAAATAATTAGTTTTCGCCAGCAATGGTTTCTAAACAGAGCGAAATTAGGTCACGCGATCAGCTCTCCTTTGCTTCTTTGTTTCTTCTTCTATGAATTTATGCGCCAAGCTGACCTTGTTACCAAACCTCATTTGGCACTCCCTTTAGAAACCATTGCTAGTTGAGCCTAAATAGTTCTCTTCTAAAATCGAGAAAATCTCAAAATCTGTTTATTGAATTATTTTGCGCTCATTGACTTTTTTCCTTGTGCTACTCCCTCGGTCAACAAATTACAAACTCGCAAGATTTAAGGCGGGAACCACTGGTCATGAGCAAAGGCTCGATGTCCTTTCTTGGTATTATTTTCAATCTACGAATAGTGAGTAGGCATTTGGGTAGGTTTCAAAGACTTTCATTCTATTTTACAAGTACTAGCAAACTAAAAAGTATGCGATAGTCCTGCATGCACGCGGAATGTAGAAAAACACTTTGGTTGTACAAGGATTCGCCACTTATCTCAAATGTTTGGCTACTAAAACCTATGCGTTTGATAGTACTTAGGCTGTCGATCAGAATACCACACAAATTAAGTTTCTTTCCCTGTGACAGTTAGGTAACCATGACCTACCGCGATTGGAATCAATGCTCGATTCGGAATTTTCTGAGGCAATGTTGATGCTGGAACTTCTGTTACCCGGAGTAGTTGGCATCTATTACGGCGAAGAAATACGTATGCGGACTACTCGGCTGCGACCAGACGAAGTTTTTGATCAGAAAAAAAGGAGCTCCTGGTCAAGGGATATGGTTCGAACACCGATGCAATGGGATGATTCTCAAAATGCAGGTTAGCATGCGTGCCATTTCTTTCGCAAGATATACTTTAATCGAAATGGTTGTAACTGGATTGTGCCGGATCAAAAGATTCATTAAAGTAGAGAGTGTGGTCGGAGGGGGGGGGGGTAATTTGGCACCAAGACTGGTCACCTCAAGTTTTAAATTATTCTCACAAGTACTGGCTCTGAATGAGAGCCCAAAGTGTGCGGAATTAATGGAGCGAGCTCTTAAAGATAAAAGAACACTGCAAAGCTAGCTGTTTTATAAAGTGCATGGATTACGACATTAATTTAGACTTTAAAAATGCAGAATCCTATACGAACTTCCTTCAACAAAATGATCAGAATTCGAGAGTTAGGTGTCTTATTGAATACTTCTAGTATTCACCATATTCTTATTTTTCTTCCAGTTATTACTACTCTATTGTCTTAATGTTACAATCAAAATCGCTTAATACAATTATTTGTAGTTGCTTTGTATCTTCAAAAATAAAAATAAAAAAAAAAAAAAAAAAGTTGAGTGCAAGACTGTGTACACAATCAATCTTAAGAAAAAGTGCCGTGCTTGATTATCGATGGCTTGTACAAGATAAAAATTAGCATGGCAGCTCAAACGATTTTCGGTTACCTAATGGAAAAAGATCAATGGTTCAAACAGACCCTTAATGAAAAGCGATCATTCACGTTAATTTGGGTAGCCCTAAGCAGTAGTTACTGAAGAAAAAACAAAAACAAATTCTAGTTGACATAAGTAATTATCCTAATTACTGATGACTAGAAAATGAAATGAATATGCGGTTGAAAATATCATAGATTTCAAGTGTGAAATTACCATATTATAGAAACGAGATTTTCCTAATGACATTTAATTGCGCTTTTCCAGCTAGTCATTTTATCACTCAGACGCTAGTATTCAAATCAATGGCGTATTTATGAAATCTAATTATTCTATTCAACGTTGCTTTGAAATTATCAAGGAGCCTATCACTTCAACGAGAAAATTGATTTAGTCACTTGTTTAGACCATTTTGGGGCGAAACACCAAGGTTGGTCAATGGCTGATCCTTAGCAGAATTAGGCATCGCCCCGACTAATGTCAAGAACTCCGATCCAGAACTTTTCTTTCTAGCTCATCAGTGGCGTGCCGTCCATGTTACCTTTGACTCCTTGTAACAAGTTGGTATCGCCCTGACCGAACAATCCCGTACTAGAACATCGCCGATCTGGATCGTTGTTCTTTAGTGACGGACCTAGGGTGGCGGGCACCGCTACCGGGCTCGAAGTTCCCTTCAAGAGCAAACAGGCGTGGTGGCAGACCCCCGTCTCTGTCCTTTTTTCACCCTTTGGCACGAGGAGTCACGCGGTGGAGCCGAATCCGAGAACGCTTCGTTTGGAGTTTGTTTCGCTTATGTCACACGGTAGTGAGCCCTTGGACAGCGGTGATAAACGGGGGACACTGGCCGGCCGTGGGAGTCATCTAGTGCTGTCTTCAGACTTTACCGCTCCTGTCCTCGGAGCTATCTTTGACCCTAGCTATGATGTTCTCCGCCAAGAGCCATACGCTGAGTTGGCCAGTTAGCGCCAAGTCCCCTGTCGGATCGGTCGACGGTCTATTTCCGCCCGCAAGCCGGTAAGTTCGGCCAACCACCGGGCCGCAGAGGCATGCGTCAACATCTGAGTGCCGGCGTCTGACTGCGACCGAGAGGTGGGGACCGGAAGGACCCCTTTGGTACCGTTGTGTTGGTTGAAGAATTGTGAGTGCAAAGATTTATTTATTTTTTAAAAAAACTTTGAAAAATATCGAGGAGGGTCAAGAAAATTGCCAGTTGCGCTTGCGTGACCTGCAGGATACGAAAAAAAGGATGACATAGACTCCCTCAGTAGGCTCGCTGAACTTAAAGCGACTGCTTGACACCTAGCACTAACGGAGGTAATATGGGGGCTTGCTGCGTTGGACGGGTATATTCAACGAACCCGCACATCTTGTAAGCTAGCGTTGTCACCTAAAATACCTAAAATGAAATAGGTGACATGCATTTATTTCGGAAACTCTGCGTCGCAAAAAAAAAATATTGTGAAGACAAAAATCGTTTATTTTGTACGCTCTTTCAGTTTAAAGTAAGGTCAGATTTTCAAATTTTTACTTTTTTGACACTTTTTTGCATGTTTTATAAAATAAACCACGTACAAAATCACACCATGAAGAGTTATGGACACGAGGTAATATTATTGATGGTAATTCTTGAATTCCAAAAACATTCCTTGGTATTATTTGCGTAGTTACACCCAGCCCCGCTTTCAGCTTTTTCACCGGTCACGAATTCAACTCAATGTACTGACTTAGGCAACACGCAATAAGATTTGGTCACGGCACGCCGCTGAAGGTCCTATTATTGTACAAATTGTACTTGTCTATAATGGTCCCCATTTGAGAACAGCTATAGAGCCTTCTTAATCTTATTCGTAATGTTATTATTCTCAGGTTTCACATTCAAGAAGAAACCTTGGTTGCCAGTCAACCCCGACTACTGGCATAATAATGTAAAGCATCAACTTCAAGATCCGCACAGCCATTTGAATTTTTTCAAGCGGGTAGTAAAATTGCGACAATTACCTGTCTTCAAAAATGGTCAGCTAGAGACATGTGTCGTCTCACCATGGCTGTATATGTATGTCAGGTAAGGATCTCTAAAATTTGAGAACGCGCCTAGGGAAGATTCGTTTATTCTGTGGTGCCTTGTTTTAAAGGTGTGGAATACCGCACATAATATTGCAGTCAATGATAATGGTGGAATAATATCTGAAATAAGAAAATAATTAAAACATATGTTTTTTCCAAGATAATTTTGTTTGGGCGCTGTCCTAGGGCACTGCACCAAAAGCGGAGAAGATGAAAAACGAAAATTTAAAATAAATACTTTATTAGAGGTCGTTCCACGAGAATTCGCAGATCGGCTAACCGATCAATTTGCTGTCTCTTTACTGCGCAGTGGGCTAGATTGTATCCCTGCACTGTATCTTTGATGGGAAGAGATGCGAACAAAATGAAGGAGCAGGAAACCGGGCGAGCAGTCATCTGCCGTTTTGCCGCAAAACAACGTCCGAGCTAATCACTCCATATTGCGATCAGACGAAGAACAAATCAGCCATCGTCATGAGTTTTACAAAACTACGGAAAATATTATTACCAAAAACAATAATGGCTCAAAACGATCAAAAAATGGAGATAGGAAAAATGAATTCCATTATATTTACAATACACATAAATTATTACTCTTGTACCACTAAGATGGTCAGATATCAATAAAGTATTGCGATGAAGTGTAGATTTTCAAGATATTTTGATTCGATGGTTGGCTTTTCATGACTATGTCGATCATGCTTTGATCAAAATAACTGTCTCTCATTTTTTCTAATACCACCAGAGGGATCATTCAATCAAATATTTTTAACATATCCCAACCTTTTCCAAATTAAGGATTTCATAAAAAAAACAAAAAACAAAGAATCAATCAAGCCTTCTTTGAGTGGACCGAAAAGTACTTTTCTCGGTTCTTACCCAATGAACTGCATCCACAGTTTTTTACACGTGTAAGCCAGCGCGAGGGATGGAGATGTGATCTCATCCTCCCTCCATGCTACTCAACACACAACACCCGACGATCAACTATTACCCTAGAATGTTGTAAGTTTGTAACTTTCACAATGAAGAGAACAATTTTTGTGTAAAATCCTCTCTTTCGTTAGATAATTGTTCTTGTTTTTGCCCATAGAAAACTTGAGGATCAACCACCATTCGTTGTAATTTTGAATGTTGGTTCTGAAACCGAGACCGTGTGCCTCACAAGTTGCGGAAAGGATTACTTGCCCAACGTCTTGGAAGTCCACACAAGTACTGCAAATGCTGGTTACAAGACTGGGTGAGCTACAATCAATATTCTTTAGTATCAGGGGAAGTTACTCTTCTGTCGCAATCGATACAAAAGCAACAAGGCATTGGCCGGGTCATCGACCTGGGAAAAATTGCTTCCAATTAATTTTCGTTTTCTTTTTAAAACTTTTGTATAAAGTGCCCAGTTGGTATAAATCAGTAAAACTGATGATGAAAAAAAATACATTAATATAATGGAGAACTAGGTATCACAATTAATTGATAGACTGATTGACTGAAAGAGAGTTAGGTTGCCAAGGCTCTTATCTCACATGTTTCATTTTCAACATGGCTTGTGTGACGCAGTTATCATAAAAAAATATTTCCAGATTAACAAGAGTTCCACTATTTTGACGGATTCTTTTGTAAAGCTATGCTGTTTCCGTTTTAACGTTCTACCTTTTGCAGTGGTCGCTCATCAAGTGAGGCAAGTGAGGCGAAAAAGTAGCCATCTCACATTTTTTGACGGAGGATTCCCTAGTATAATGTCTCATGGGAACCCATGAAAAATTGGAAACCCTGGGATTAATCAAGATCAAACAATTCGACGCAGAAAAATTAGTTTTGCATTTATAGTTGCCTTACGTTGTCTTCATTTGATTGTAATTCTTTACTCTGTGTATTTCAGAGACAAATTCATAATATCTGGTCCACACGAATCTCACTGTTCCATTCTCCGACCGAAAGCGGCTGTTCTTTTGACTACAGCCGAGCCCAAGGCCAATCACGGGTCAATCTCAGCACAACTATCCTTCCCACTAATTGCGTCGTTGATTTTTGTTCACTTTAGAGGGTGTAGCATCAGTTGATAAAGAACAATGGATTTCTTGATTTCAAGACGCGACGGATACCTTAGGAATTTTGGAAATTTGCCTGAAGAACATAGGACGGCATTGAAGATCTTGACAATATTGTTTGGGACAACTGTGAATATTGAGCGTATTATAGAGTCAAATGGTATCCAAAAGAAAAGTGAATAAAATAATTTAAAATATGAAGTCCTGGTAATTCAAAGTAAACTGAATGGTTTACACAAATCACCTAGCACCCTAGTGAATGATAGAAATATTTTGTCCATTAGACTATTCCGTTTGCCCGATTATACCATTATTATGAAAGGTGATTTATTTATGTTTCCTGTTGTGAAGTAACGTAAGGAAAGGTGACTCATCGTACAGTGTGCGGTCAGGTGGAATCTCATAGTGACAACGTCTCCTTGAACTGATCACTTTCAACGCATTAAAAAGAGAATGTAATTGAAAAAGAACTATAAGCAGTAGAACGATGTTTTTTTTTTTTATTGAATTAAGCACAATACTAACTATAAGCTTAAAAAACTAAAATATTTAAAATTACTCTTTGAAACGTTGTATATTTTTCATCTCTCTTTTTTTAATAAAAAAAATTGTAAAATTTTCTCTTCTAGTCTATTATATTCTTCAGTAGGAATTTACCTCATTACGTCAATCAAAGAGGCATTTACCAATTACAGTTAAAATATTTAATAGTTAATGATCAGTAAGTACCAGGTAATCTGGTTATTTTGCTATTTACAATATATAACCAGAAGAAAATTAATTTCAATTTATCTAAGACTGGCGCGGTTCAATTATTGAAAATTAATTAATTAATTAACTGTTTGAAGTTTAAATTCTGAGATAATTTTACGAGTAAACGAGCTATGGGCCTTCAGACAGAATTTCAATGTTGTTCGTCATTTGGTATCTTCAACCGTTTGATCAGTCACAAATATGACCTTCCTCAGTTTCAAAACACTACATTGATATTAAAAGCACGCCATTCTGAACTTTGCAACGCTATAATGGCTCAGTGGCAAGCGTCTCAAATTTATTGTTTCTTACAAAGAAAATGGAAATATTTGATGAACTGAGACAAAGTTTCTTTTGGTGTTTTCCTGAGAGTCCTTTTTTCGGAGATTTCCTTCTGCAAAAACGCAAAAATTGTGTCTTTGTGACGTCACAGTGTGGAATTCTCATTTAAAACAATGTATTTTGGGCCAAAATCGTATCGGTAGGAACTTGGTTAGTTACAAAAGGCATCATTGTTTTTAGCTCAACAAGTACTTTCATTCCCTAATTAAAATAACACAAAAATTCAGACCCTTGAATATACCTCTCTACAGAGAAAACTATTCTCCCCAGAATGAACATTCAATAATTTGTAAGGCAATTTTGTAAGAAATAACAAACTCTCAGAGTGATCAAAATTAAAGAATGAAGTTTCTTATAACTTTGAAATTTCGTAAACTTTTATCAAAAGAAAGTTTAAAAAAATGGAAATATTGAGTCAGCCATCAGTGTTTCAAAAAAGAGATGTTTAATCAGAAAAAATGAAATTTTATATGCCAATTTATAGCGTTAACTTCATTAGAATATCTTGAAATCGTAGCTTTGAAAACCACATTTTCATGTTAGATCAAATACTACTGTTTGCAGTTGTTAAACAAGAATTATTTATTCAATTTATTTCCTTCAACTCAACCAGACACACGCATTAGCCCGCGGACAAATCAGGACAAAAGTTTTTGTTTAGTTCTTCTTTGGACAAATTCAGACTTATCGAAACTGACCACGAACGAGTCCGGGCATTTCCACAGACACACAGACGCAACTGCGCATATCTGCACTCGTACAGAGCCAGACACAAAAAAGCTGATCAGCTAATCAACTGGCCAGGCGAGCACAGTAAGCGTTGTCTATGTTAAGCGTGCCGTATATATACGGTACGCTTCTTGCTTTCATTTTCATATCTAATATATAGGTTGCATGCCTTGCTTATGGCAAAACCTTGGCGGGAAAGGTTTGAAAAATTAAAACCGTATTTTCTTAAAACTGGTTTCATTATTCGTTAATTGATTGCTGCAATCAAGGAGGTCTTGGCGTCTATTTTCTTGAAACTAAAAAAGTTTTGGTATTCCTGTTAATTTCATTAAAATATTAAGCGTAGAATTTGAATTCCTTTGAACGAGAATTCTATACAGGTCCAGCAACCTAAGTCATTTGTGCCAACCTATTAGTCGAAATTCCAAGGCAGGAGGGGGGTGGAAACACCCTTCACAGAAACCCTCTTTGCCCCTCGCCTTTGGGCTCCACCGGTCTCAAGATTTCTTCACGGTGCATTAAGCGTTCGGGGTTTCGCATCGTAAAAGTGTCAAAATCTGTTTGACGAGGGTACATCGAAAAGAAGCGACGAGGTATTGATGAAGAGCGGGAGGGTATAGAAAAGGGAGAGGCTCATTCATATCCTTAAGTATACCTGTTTAGTGATGACGTCACGATCAGCATTGGTTCCAAACGAATGCTCTATCTCGCTCACTCTCGTGGATTTACCAAATCCAAATTTTCAAACGCAAATTCATGCTAGTTAACCAACAGTTTTCTCAAATTTTATTGCACCATTAGATTCCACTTGCCTTAAAGTATCTTTTCACTGTAAATAATTCCTTAAAGATCACAAGCGAATTTACAACAAGTTATACCGAAAGATGTTCTACGTTTTGTCCTTGTCTTACTCACGGTCTCTTATGGGTGAATCACCGCCATGACACTCAATCATTCTAACTTCTCTTCGTATCGAAGCTATTGTTCGAGGTATAACACAGGTCGTGATGGTGCTGATGAGCCTATATCCTAGAATTTTGTGCTCATAAGAAACTGTGAGTGTGACAAAGACAAAACATAGGACTTTCTTCGATATAACTGTGATTGTGCATTGATGCGCGATGTTTCAAAAAGTTTATGGTAGCGGGCTCATATTTTATCACTGAGAAATAAGTGGCTGTTAAAACTGTAAGAATAGAACCATAGATGTGTTTCGCCTTATTTCAATCATGAGACCTATCGTTGCTGTAGTCCGCGCGCTTGAATCTACACGAATTCCGATTGTCTGTATGGAATTTCTATTATTTCTATGGGTAATATAGCGGGGGAATATATATCCTATCGGAAAATTCATTGAAACAATCCTAAATTTTTAAAGGGACGTGGAACTCAATGGTGTGATTAACACAAATGGTGTAAAGAACATGTTATTTACTAGCACTTGTATTTGAAAATTTGGATCATGTTTCGTATGGGAAAACCCACGAGAGCGAGTGAGACGGAGCCTTTGTTTGGAACCAATTTTTTTCATGACGTCACACTAAACAGGTCTTGGTCATTGGAAACATTTGAAACTCTGGGGGATCGGCAAATTGAAAACCCCTTGATGAGCGTCTATGCAATCAAGCGATTTGTGAGGAAATTTTGGGCGTTTTGTTGAAAAATAGGTTTTTAAAATCCAGAACAAAGGGAGGGGGGTAAAATTCGTATTAATAGCTCTAAAAAGTAAGAGGGGCTGTCACGTGTCTTCCACCATTGGATATCCTCCTCGCTGCGGCTATGGAATTGACTCTGAAATAACTTATTCACCTATCCTAAAAAGTTCCTCGCGTGTACAGTATTTTTTGCTGGAAGCTTCTTCGAATTTTGGAAATTATAGGTCCATATATGGAACTTTGCTTTTCCAACACAAAAATGATATCGACCGACGGCAACAGAAAAAAAAATAATATTACAATGCGTTTTAATGAATAATGGCTTCATTTTAACTGTAAACTTTCGATACTTTTCAACTAAATAAATGGGGGGAGGGGGAATTAAAATCCACAAACGTCTCAAACCTCCACACCTAAAAACCTATACCTCTAGAATGCATGCTTGACGTGTAAAGGGCACCTGAAATGGCTAGTTCTGTATATTAAAGGATTATTTTTTCATGAATTTGCAAGTGTTCCATTTATGCATATTACATATCTACATCGTTACAATCGCAATAAGTGCTGACAGCACCTAAAACGGAAAAAAAGAAGAAAAAAAAACTGGTTATTTTTTTGAATCACGGCTTTTCCGATTATGACACTTTTTGACTTCAAAAGAACGCAACCTCGTTTTTGATCCCTGAACAAGCCGTTTAAAAGGTGGACAGATTTAGAAATATCTATTGTGTAACTTTATGTGGGTAAAAAAGATCGAGCCTTATCAAATGATTTTCTCTTTTCAGCTTTTAATGGGTTTGTTGCAAACTTTTGCTACAGCGCTATAGAGTTTTGATTCTGGTGTAAAATCGCCTGAAAATTACATTGGCGGCATTAAATAGTCATAAAATTCATTATTAAACCTACAAACGCATCATAATGAAAGCTAAAATGGCAGTCGTGAAGCCGAACAATCTGTGCACGCGCACGACGAACCGAACGCAGGCGACCCATTTTCCCCTTTTTCGTTGAAAGGGGTAAAAAGAAAATATCTCTACAGCAAACTGTGATTTTTAAAATGCATTGTCAAGATAATGTCTTCTGTGAAGAGTGGCGGGGGGGGGGGGAGAGCAAAATATCAAGAATATATAGGGTGCTTCATAACTTAAGTGCCAAACTTATGGAGTGTATTTTTGGGGTCAATATAAATTTAAGGTTTTATTTTCCTACATGAATATGTGCTGCAAATGTTTTTCTTCTGACATAGAGCCCTCCAAAGTTTTGAAAACAAAAAACAAGGAACAAACAAAAAAAACAACACCTTTGACTCATCTCCCTATAGATACATCTGATCTCAATTTATTTTTCCATCATTTCTCACCAAATAAGCTCAATTGGAATGCACTTGTCACAAAAGAACCGAGTGACATTTTTGATAAAATTGAGTTATTGATTGATAGACCTAGCTATACTGAATCTCGAAGCAACAAGTGCTTCTTCTAATAACAACTATTTCCCGTCAAAATTCGAGGTAAAAGTGAGCTGGTGAGCCTCATTGAAGTCATTGTCCATATGATGAAATAAAATGAGAACTTGGTTCCTTTTTCTTAAACCTTAATTCGAGTCACAAAAGGAACCAACTCCGACTTGGTTCCTTTTATAGAATTGGGAACGGACTTCAGTCCGGATTAACGGATTTTAAAATAATCAACAGTGTAAACCAACTCTGCCTTTTGGTTTCTCTTAGCGATTCGTTTTTCGTGATTATGCCAAACAAAAGGAAGAAAGGAACCAAGTCACTTTAAACGCTAAAAATTAAGTACCTTTCCTGCATAGGAAATTGCACATTTCCGGTGTTGAAATGAAAAAACATAACACGGTAGTTGAATGAAATCAAAACGTAAGTAGTTCCAAGTTTTTTTGTTTAAATGCTAGCTCTTCAACTTAGGACGCAATTTTCTCGAGATCAGGTCCATGTCACTTGGTTCCAGAGCTGCCGATTTGCGTAGATTTAATGGCATTTTGAAATTCAACGAAGATTCCACCGGTGGAGAAAAGATTACAGAGTTTAGCTCAGTGTGTGACTGTAATGCACGAAAATACTAGCGTCTTTTATCTTTTCTCAACAGGTATATTTTACTTCATTAACGGCGTTTCCTCCTATTGAGAAAAGATTACAGATCAGAGTATTTTTGTGCATTACAGTCATACACTGAGTTTAACTCTGTAATCTTTTCTCAATCGGTGGAATCATCGGTGGATTTAAAAATGTCATTAAATCTATACGCAAATCGGCAGCTCTGCTTGGTTCCTTTTTGATGAATGCTGTTTGTTAATAATGGACTGTATATAAAATTCGTATTTTCTTCTTTTCAAAGATTGAGGGTGACAACTCAGACTAAGTGGAATAATGCTATTTTCAAATAAAAATAACTGAAATAAAATGAATCCTTGTCATCACCGTTGTCACCGCTCGAACGAAAAGAAACAAAAGAGGGAGAATGTCAACCATGATGATTGATTAAAAGCGAATAATAACGAAAACCGGTTCTTGTAAAAGAAAAGTCGCGATATGTCGATTGAATCAATTAAACTAAAAAAATGAACGTAATGGGTTTGTTGCAAACTTTTGCTACAGCGCTATAGAGTGTACAATCTAATGTAAAATCGCCTGAAAAGTCCAATAGTGGCATCAGAAAGCCATGAAATGCAATAATAAACTCACAAGAGGCGTTTAATGAAATCCAAAATGGCGGCAAAATATCGAGCAATCTGTATGCATGCACCATGAACATTCAAGGATAGCCAACCTGACAATATCCATATCACAATCAATCACAACGTAAACAAACACATAACCTCTACTTCCAGTGAGGTTGTCAAAGTTGGCAATCCTTGGATGATCACGGTGCATGCATTCAGATTCCTCGATATTTTGCCGCCATCTTGGATTTCAATAAATGCCTCTTGTGAGTTTAATATTGTATTTCATGACTTTATAATGCCACCAATGGACTTTTCAGACGATTTTACATTGGAATAAACACTTTTTATTGCTGTAGCAAAAGTTTCCAACAGACCCATTATCTTTCTCGAAAACGTAATCTATCGCGGCGCGACGGTAAAAACGATGTGAATTTCAGGTCCGCAACGGGGACCGGAAAATTATGATGAAATGATGAACGCTAATGCAGTCTCGCAACAGGAGAACTACGGATGAGATGATAGACGAAAAAGAAAAACTGAAAATTGTAGCCTCGCATCGGGAGTAACTACGAAGAGTGATGAGTGGCAGATTTGCAACGGGAATAGTGCCAAAGAGAGACGGAGAAAGAATTGGTAGATTCGCAGCAAGGTATATGGAAGAACAGGTATGGACAGGAGGCGGAGCCTATCTCAGTAGGTGACGGCTACGTCACAGATGTTCTAGACAGTCGCGATAAAATTCGCCTACCGTTTCAAACTATCTCACTCACTCTCCCGTGATCATCTCTCGCTACTGTAGTAGGTGACGGCTACGTCATCGCCAAAGCAAGCGTGTCGTCATCATTAGGTGGGAAAACTCGAAAGCCCCTTAAACCCCGCCTGCCGCCTCCTGTCCATATCTGTTCTTCCATATACCTTGGATTCGCAGCGGGAATAGTACCAGAGAGAGAAAGAAAATAGAATGCTGCTCCGTAAGGACTCACAGCAGAAGAAGGGGCAGAGAACAAGTCGAGCGTAAGCTTTTCTTGTTTTCTAAAGTGCGCGACGCACCGCGTTAGGATCGTGAATCGTAAGATTGACACGGATTCCTACCCCCACATGCCGAATGGAAAGTCTGAGCTCAGAGGTCGTATAGCTCAGAAGTGGTTTAAAAGATGAGCTTGAGGCAACTTGCGCTGAGATAAAGCACAGATTGTGCAGCAAAGTTGATGTATGAATAGTTGCCTACCCCTATGTTTGAAGGAAAAACTTAGGAAAGAAATAATAAAAAGGCTTCGCGCCTGATTGTGATTATAGAACTAACTCAAAACCGAACAAATGCTGTCTAATTATTATCATTGCTAGCAAAAGCATCAAAGCTGTTCAGACTTTTGTGGCACGCTTTTCCAACACCTGCGTGTTGGAATTTTCCCTGCTTGTTAAGCGTGCCGTATATATACGGTGCGCTTCTTGTTTTCATTTTCATATCTAATATATAAGTCCAATGCTTTGCTTATGGCAAAACCTTGGCGGGAAAGGTTTGAAAAATTAAAAACGTGTTTTCTTAAAACTGGTTTCATTAATCGTTAATTTATTTCTGCAATCCAGGAGGTCTCGGCGTCTATTTTCTTAAAATTGTAAAAGTTTTGGTATTCCTGTTAATTTCAATAAGTTATTAAGCGTCAAAGTCGAATTCCTTTGAACGAGAATTCCATACAGGTCCAGCAACCTAAGTCATTGTGCCAACCTATGAGTCAAAATTCAAAGGCAGGAGGGGGGTGGAAACATCTCCCGCAGGAACCCTCTTTGCCCCTCGCCTTTGGGCTCCACGGTCACAAGATTTCTTCACGGTGCATTAAGCGGTCGTAAATGTGTCAAAATCTGCTTGACGAGGGTACATCGATAAGAAGCGACGAGGTATTGATGAAGAGGGGGAGGGGTATAGAAAAGAGAGAGGCTCATTCATATCCTTAAGTAGACCTGTTTAGTGATGACGTCACGATCCGAATTAGTTCCAAACAAATGCTCTATCTCGCTCACTCTCGTGGATTTACCAGATCCAAATTTTCGAACGCGAATTCATGCTAGTTAACCAACAGTTTTCTAAAATTTTTATTGCACCATTAGATTCCACTTGCCTTAAAGTATCTTTTCACTGTAACATAATTCCTAAAAGATCACAAGCGAATTTACAATCACAGTTATCCCGAAAGACGTTCTACGTTTTGTCCTTGTCTTACTCACGGTCTCTTATGGTAGTATCACCGCCATGACACTCAATCATTCTAACTTCTCTTCGTATCGAAGCTATTGTTCGAGGTACAACACATGCCGTGATGGTGCTGATGAGCCTATATCCTAGAATTTTGTGCTCTTAAAAAACTGTGAGTGTGACAAGGACAAAACATAGGACTCTTTTCGATATAACTGTGATTGTGCATCGATGCGCGATGTTTCAAAAAGTTTGTGATAGCGGGCTCATATTTAATCACTGAGAAAAAAGTGGCTGTTAAAACTGTAAGAATAGAACCATAGATGATTTCGCCTTATTTCAATCATGAGACCTATCGTTGCTGTAGTCAGCGCGCTTTAATCTACACGAATTCCGATTGTCTCTATGGGAAATAAAGCGCGGGAATATATATCCAATCGGAAAATTTTTTGAAACAATCGGAAATTTTTGTAAGGGACGTGGAACCCAATGGAGTGATAAACACAACGTGTAAAGAACGTGTTGTTTACTAGCACTTGTATTTGAAAATTTGGACTGAGTTTCGTATGGGAAAACCCACGAGAGCGAGTGAGACGGGGCCTTTGTTTTGGGAAACCCAAATTTTTTTTATGACGTCACACTATACAGGTCTTTGCATCGAAACATTTGAAATTCTGGGGGATCGGCAAATTGAAAGCCCCTCAATGAGCGTCGATGGAATCAAGGGATTTTTGAGGACATTTTTGGCGTTTTGTTGAAAAATAGGTGTTTAAAATCCAGAACACAGGGAGCCAGAGGGGTTAAATTCGCATTAATTGCTCTAAAAAGTGAGTTGGGCTGTCACGTATCTTCCACGCCTGGACAGCTTCCTCGCTGCGGCTATGGAATTGACTCTGGAATAACTTATTTACCTATCCTGAAAAGTTCGTTGCGTGTACAAAATTTTTCATTGGAAGCTTCTTCAAATTTTGGAAACTATAGGTCCATATGGAACTTTGCTTTTCCAACACGAAAAATGATATCGACCGACGGCAACAGAAAAAAAAAAGAAATAATATGACAATGCGTTATAGTGAATAATGGCATAGTTTTAACTGTAAACTTTCGATACTTTTCAAGAAAATAAATGAGGAGAGGGGGAATTAAAATCCACAAACCTCTTAAACCTCCACACCTACTAATCTATACCCCTAGAATGCTTGATGTGTAAAGGGCACTTGAAATGGTTAGTTCTGTATATTAAAGGATTATATATTGTTTCATGAATTCGCAAGTGTTCCATTTATGCATATTACGTATCTACATCGTGACAATCGCAACAAGTGCTGACAGCACCTAAAACGGAAAAAAAAGATAAAAAAAACTGTTTATTATTTAGAATCACGGCTTTTCCGAATATGACACTTTTTGACTTCAAAGAACGCAACCTCATGTTTGACCCCTGAACAAGCCGTTTAAAAGGTGGAGGGATTTAGAAATATCTATTGTCTATAGTTTATGTGGGTAAAAAAGATCGAGCCTTATCAAATAATTTTCTCTTTTCAGCTTTCAATGGGTTTGTTGCAAACTTTTCCTACAGTGCTATAGAGTTTTGATTCTGATGTAAAATTGTCTGAAAATTAGATTGGCGGCATCAAATAGTCATAAAATCCACTAATAAACCCAAAAAACGCATTGTAAAGAAAGCCAAAATTGCAGTCGTAAAGCCGAACAATCTGTGCACGCGCACGACGAACATCAGAGATAGGTGACCCATTCTCCCCTTTTTCGTTAAGGGGGGGGAGAGAAAATATCTCTACAGTCAAACTGTGATTTTAAAAATGTGCATGGTCAAGATGTTGTCTTTTGTGGGGTGGCATTCATTTGGGCGAAAATGGTCAAAATCGTTACTGTTGGGCGAGAAAAATCGTTTCATTTGGGCGACCGGTATAACAAAGGAAAAGTAGGGGAAGTGCTACCTGTAGTCAAATAAATCGTTTCATCTGGGCGACACGAGTATATAGGGAAGGACATAAGTATATAGTGAAATTTAGTCGAAAAAAGCTTATCTTATTTCTAAAATATCGATGGTTTGAGATATGCAGATTATTTTGTAGGTAATACTTGGGATTAGTTGACAAAAAGTTCTAAAAATCTGCTTCATTCAAAGTGGCAAAGTCTGATAACTCCCCTCCCCCCCCCGTCCCTTAATTTTTGGAGTGTAAAAGGCTCCCGCGTCATAAAAAATAAAATATGATAAATATAAATGGTGTAAAACAAAGTGTCCACATTAAACGCACTTAATATTGTATGAATAATTAAATATAAAATAAGAATACACACATGAATAAATTAAGAATTATCACTTTTAGGGGGTGTAGAAGGCCCGCACGTCAAAACATTTAAAATTATTAGAATCACAACTTATTTCCTTTGAATAAATGTCCCATTTCTTTGACATAATACAACCTAGTGTGCAAAGTCAGATTTAACTGATAGCGGTGCCACTTACCCATCGCCAATTGGTTCGCGTTTACGCTATTTGTTCGCGGTTTTTTCTACAGACCAGCATTTATGGAGTACATTTTTGCTGACCGAAATACCTTGTGATTCTATCTTCGTCATCGACGTTTCATCTCACTCATCGAACAAATCTCACACAAGTGTGATGTGCGTGCCTCACCTCACACATCTCCCTATCTATTCGTCTAGTACATAGGTTACAGTACATATTGTCTCCAGTATATAGGCTCGCCCAAACGATATGCGATTTTCTCCCATTTCCCTTCCCCACCACTAGCCCAAATGCAACGATTTTTAGGGCTCGCCCAAACGATAATCGCCCAAATGATATACGCCCCTTTTGTGAAGGGGCGGGGGGGGGGAGCAAAATATCAAGAACAGGGTGTTTCAAAACTTGAGTGCCAAACTAATGGAGTGTATTTTTGGGGTCAACATACATATATATAAGACTTTATTTTCCTACATGAGTATGTGCTGCAAATGTTTCTCTTCTGAGCTAGAGCCCTCCAAAGTTTTGAAAACAAAAAACAAAAAACAAACACAAAAAACAACGCCTTTGACTCATCTCCTTATAGATACATCTGATCTAAATTTATTTTTTTTCATAATTTCTCACCAAATAAGCTCAATTGGACAGCACTTGTCACAAAAGAACCGAGTGACATTTTTGATAAAATTGAGTTATTGATTGATAGAGCTAGCAATACTGAATCTCGAAGCAACAAGTGCTTCTTCTGTAATAACAACTATTTCCCGTCAAAATTCCAGGTAAAAGTGAGCTGGTGAGCCTCATTGATGTCATTGTCCATATGATGAAATAAAATGCGAACTTGGTTCCTTTGGCTGATTAGGTTAAACCTTAATCCGAGTCACGTAAGGAACCAACTCCGACTTGGTTCCTTTCAGTGGCGGCTCGTGCGATTTGGCAACCATGCTTTTTTACCATTTAAACCTATGCAAAAGTATCGATATCTTGGGGGTGCATTGCACCTCCTGAAGATCGATTGTTTTACATAGGTTTAAATGGAGGGATTCCACTGTTGCCACATTGCACGAGCCGCCACTGGTTCCTTTTATAGAATTGGGAACGGACTTAAGTCCGGATTAACGGATTTTAAAATAATCAACAGTGTAAACCAACTCTGCCGTTTGGTTTCTCTTAGAGTTTCGTTTTTCGTGATTATGCCAAAAAAAAGAAGAAAGGAACCAAGGCACTTTAAACGCTAAAAATTAAGTACCTTCCTACATAGTAAATTCCACTTTTCCGGTGTTGAAATGCAAAAACACAACACGGTAGTTGAATGGAATCAAAACGTAAGTAATTCCAAGTTTTTTGTTTAAATGCTAGCTCTTCAACTTTGGACTCAATTTTCTCGAGATCAGCTCCATGTTGAATGCTGTCTAATTATTATCATTGCTAGCAAAAGCATTAAAGCTGTTCAGACTTTAGTGGCACGCTTTTCCAACACCTGCGTGTTGGAATTTTCCCTGCTTGTTTTATGTTGTATACATCTTATTCTTAGTCGTTGAGTTATAGTGTCAGGCATTTATCTCTTTAATCGATATTCTCTCATAAGTGACAATGTTTTCATAATCCTCAATGACCTGTAGTACCCGCCGAAGCCCTTCACTCTTTGTGGGATCAAGCCGATGAGGGTGAAGAGACATTTGACCAATGTTGCCAGATGATGGCGATAAATCGTCATATCTTGCATTCAAATATAATTAATTAAATTTTTCCAAAATCTGCGGCGACCGTGTTCTTAACTTCCATTTACACAGAAAGATGTGCATCAGGTTGAATGCATTTACTCTCACGGTCATGTCACTGAGTCGGTCTGATGTTGACATGATTCCATACTCACCAATCGCTAAATTACACGGATGCAAACATCGCCTCTTCTCTTTTGATCGAAATTTAAAATTCCAATATTTTGGACCCGAAATGTTATAATTTCTTTCTGCGCTGAAAAGAGTTGGTATAAACGAAGCAGCTTTACTCGGGGGCTCCGTTTAATGGGATTCTACAATCCATCGATTGTTCTACAGGTTGAAGAAAAGATTACACATTTCAGTTGAGAAGTATTACAATGGTTTAGAAAAATACTCAAATCAGTACTCTTTGCTTCTGTACGACGCTTTTTTTGTCAAGACGATTACTGCACAATGTGGAAAGGCGAGAGGCAGTAAGTATTCAAACCGAAACTCCTCTTCTTCTTCGGGACTCCCGCCATAGTGGAAGCGCTGATTTTTTCACATTGTGCAGCAATTATTTCGCTTAGAAAGCGTTGAAAAAAGACAAATGACCAAAAATCTTTCTAAAAGTTTTTCTTACCTGAGTTTAATATAATTATTCTTCATATTTGATATTCGTAAAATAACATTTTTGCCGTCAAAGATACAAGATTGCCTGAAAAGTACAGCCAAACTTAAGTTCTGAATTAGTCGAGGTCATAAATGAATTTCACACGTAAAATATCTCGGGACCCCGATTTTCATGACATTTATATAATTGTGGCCGGTTTTCCAAGAAAAAAAATACAATAATTTTACAAAACGTCATGGTACTTGAGTTCAAATTGGGGTCATTTTCGGATCCACGTTAGTAGTAAAAAATAGTATTGTGTCGGCCTGAGTTTTGTAACACACCCTGTTTTAAGGGGGTACCCCACTGAAAAAACTATTTTCTTCCCTAAAGCTTTTAGCAGTGAAATTTTGCCCAAAGGTTGATCCTAATTTGAATCTTTCCCAAAAAAATTTGGTGAGGCTGGTTGCATACCTGCCCCTGAAAACAGGATTATTAGACAAAAAATAGACATTTACTAAATTTTGAACTCCTCTGGGTCTAAACAATCAAATCACTTGATCTTTGGCTCTCTTGAAAGGTTAGGATGTCCCCTAAATTCTGTAAGAAGGGATTTTCAATATTTTGAAATTTTGTGCTGAATTTTTTGTTTTTACTTTCAGTAACCAAAATTTGAAGATTTTTTTGACACTCAATGAACTGTGAAAAAATAACTAGGTAATATTTGAAAAAAAGCATCTTTGAAAAAATAGGTCTGAAAATTCCCTATTTAAAAAAAAAACAAGTTGGAACTTGCAACACTGGAACAGTGTTAGCAAAGAGAGCATGAGTGTCGGCCGTAAATCATTGTAAGTGTGGAGTTCCATATTGATAGTACAAAACTGCGACAAAGTCAATCGCAACGCTGCATTTGTGTTTGTATAACAGTGATCGCTGTAAAAATAACTTGATAGGTCAAAGTGGGAATGAAAATTTACTTATAGCGTGTTGAAACAGTTGTTCACGAGGCGAGGTGAATACTGTGGTTTTGAAAATCGATTTCGATAGTGATAGTTCCTTTAAAATCGGATGACGCAATACCAATCCTAGCAAGCCGCAAAGTCTAGTTTAGTTATTTGGGACTTTTTTAGATTTCTCTCGCCTGAACCAAAGTCATCAGGAAGGAAATTCTTAATACCAATCCTAGCAAGCCGGAAAGTCTAGTCTAGTTTTTTGGGACCTCTATAGAATTTTCCTCGCTTGAACCAAAGTCATCACGATGGAAATTCTTCGTCTTTATGGTTTCAGCTCTTTTTGTCTCAGTTTAAAAAAATAAATGTTAATATTGATCAAATGTCATCCGACACTCATCAAGGCCCTTAAGGAACGTAATATGAATTTGAAAAAAGCTCATTCAATTTTTAAGGGAGCTTAAACGGTCCATGAGAGACGAAATTCGCGGATACAGAGTATCCACAGTTTATTTCAATGTTCGATCTGACAAGACCGTGCGCCTTTGAAAAATCGATATCTCGATAGTGAATCGATGTATTGCAATTCGGTTTGCACCGGTCGAAAGCGCTTGCTTGTGACTGACAACCTCGAAAATTTCAGATCCATCCGAGTTTATTTAATGACCTTACAGGACCTCTCGCGGCCGCAGTTAGACATTTCTTGTCAGAGTTACGCTGAAACGGGGAGTAGTTTGATATTTTTAATAAGTCCCCCTAAGATGATATTTTTTGGCTCGAAACTGCATTGAGCCCTCTCGGGACATCATTGGGACCCGAAAAAAAGCGGAACCGATATAATACGGCACACGACTGGTTCGTGAGAGACGAAATTCGCCTTTTTCCAGCCTCCAGCGCCCCTCTAAGGTCGATCTGACAAGACCGCACGCCTTTGAAAAATCGATATCTCGAGAACGAATCGATGGATTGCGCACTGCGGTTTGGATTGGGCGGTAGCTTCAGCTTTTAGATAATTCTTGAAAAAAATTCAGATCCATCCAAGTTTTTAAACGGATCTTATGGGACCTCCCGCGGCCGCAGTTAGACATTGTACTATCAGTCAATTAAAGATTGGGACTAAAATATGTGGCTCGAAATGTGCGCGCCCGCTTATCTGACTCGATTTGCTCAGAATCTAGAGCGGTGTTGCCATTCCCAAGTAAATGTGCGAAAAAGCCGAATCAATTGAGGTGGGCTATAACTGAACAGTTACAGGGGGAGATAACAACGCACCGCAAACCTTCTCGCATGAGGAGCCAATTCTCCGCCGCTCGCCGCCGCGCCGCCCGCAGCCGCGTCCATTCACTAAAATCTTATTCTCTCACAATCAGCTCATCGAGATTCGGTGGTCGGTTCTCTCTCCCCTACCTTCTTCCCCCTTCCTATTGGTCCTGTCTCACTTTATCACTCATGCAGTCATGCCACTTTTCGTTCGACACTTGACATTTTAAACGTTTTCCTCCGGACCATGTTTCTTTCACCGTTTGCCTAAAAATGAATGAAGAGCTTCCCGAATAGGAGCATATTGTAAAAATAGGGTAGTCAACTTCTGATTGGTCGATGAATTTTAGGCTCTACGGACGCCGCCATTGGATGCGATTTTGCACTTTTGTTTTGTTTACTAACGGTCTTTTACAGATAAAAGAGTTAATTTGCGATGAATCTGTTAATTTTAATCATGATGCACCAAAAGAATGTCTATAAATCTCAAAAGAATCATTAAAAGCGTTAATACAAGTCGATCAACAAAAGCAGGGAAAGATTACATCGTTACGAACTTAGCGGATCTGTAATCTTTGCAGTGGAGCAAAACACAACAACGGCCTCAGAATGTAAACAAATGTGCAAAATCGCATCCAATGGCGGCGCCCATGATTTCACTTGTCTTAACTCTCTACATATAGGGACTCTAGTTATGACAAGACAGGGGCGGATCCAGAAAAGTCTCAAAGGGGAGGCCATTTTTGTAACGTGAAAGGGGGGGGGGGCCCCCCCCCATAAAATTTTGAAAATTTTAGCTTCTCTTAAGCCAATTTGAGGCATCTTTTAACGGTTCACTCATCATTTTTATACTACCTCATTTCAATTTTTGTTAGTAAAAGGGGGAAAAGTGTAAAAGTTTGGAACGGCTGATATTTTACATCATTGACCTCTCAATCAACATAAAACTATTTAATCAGCGACCCCCCCCCCCAACTCCCCCCAATTATATTGTTCTTATGAGCTCGAGTAAACTTTTCCTTCCTCCTCACTAGGTTTGCTCCCGGCTCCCACTTTACATTCAAATTTTGGAATGCCAGCTACCTATTTTTTTTGCATTTTCGTAGAAAATGGATGTCTAGTGAATGAAATTAAGACCCTATTCTCCCCCCCCCCTCCTCAAAACCTAGTCTAATATACCTACGGTTACTTAAAGGCTTTTGTTTTTCTCTTCTCTTTTTCTTTTGCTTTTCCCTCTCTTTCTCTTCCTCTAACTGCTTTTTTTTGGGGTCCAAGGGGGGGGGGGCATGCCGCCGTGGCCCCCTCTCTGGATCCGCTCATGAGACAAGAAGGTAGTCAACTTCTGATTGGTCGATGAATTTTAGGCTCTACGGTCGCCGCCATTGGATGCGATTTTGCACTTTTGTTTTGTTTACTAACGGTCTTTTACAGATAAAAGCTAGCTAGTTAATTTGCGATGAATCTGTTAATTTTAATCATGAATGTCAATAAGAATGTCTATAAATCTCAAAAGAATCATTAAAAGCGTTAAGTGCAGTTTAGTGTATGAGATAGTAATGCACGAATATATTCGTAGTCGCATCTGTAATCTTTCCTCGACCGGTGGGGTCGTCGATGACTTAAAAAAACTTGCGGATATTTTAATTAATTTACGGCGTTTCCACCGATTGAAAAAATATTACGGATCCAAGTATTTTTGTGCAGTGCAGTCATACACTGCACTGAACTGTGTAATCTTTTTTCAACTGGTGGAATCATCGGTGACTTGAAAATTGGCATTAATTACACGCAAAACGGCAGCTCTGCCTCATATTCAGGGACTCTAATTTTCTCTTAATTCGATTTACTCTCAATTTTTTATATGCCAAGGAGGGGTGTGGGGGGGGTGTGTTTCACGGGCTCTCTTTGGACTGCCATGATCTTGAATAATGCAGATTCTCATTTCTTCGGAAGGTAATGAAAGATGGGTGGTATATCGATTGCAATTAATTATTTTAAAGCAACACATCTAGCCCTCGCGAACGGGGGGGGGCGATCTGGGGAATTACGCCCCCGATGATCCCCTTTTCCTTTCTCTCTCTTTTCCCTTTCCCTCCCTTCTCCCTCTTTTCCCCTTTTTTGGCTGAACGGAGGGGGGGGGGGGGGGTCACCCCCCTTTCCCCCGGTATTCGCCAATGATTGTCTTCGTAAGCGCCGAAACCTTTCCTCTTTTAAATGATTTAACTCATTTGAGACTAATAATAAAGCTTATACTTTCAGAGGCAGCTTTTGAGGCGGGGGGGGTCTTGCCTCGGGCGGCATTATGTTATGATCTATAATCTTTGACAAACTGGGTTTATCGATTTCTTTCATCGATCACTTTTCACAAGTAATCGAGGTGGATTTCAGCCTTAATCAGGTGTTCCGATTTCATTGAACTTATGATGAAATTCAAAATACAATCAATGTAATTCATCAAAACACGATTAGTTCTATTGAATTCAGCACCCCTAAAAACTCCCACCCCAACCCATATCTAAGAGGTTTGAAAATCAACCCTGATGTGAGGAAGCGATTACCATTTACCTTGCCCACCTCTGCTTTAAACCCCTCCTCCCTCCCTGAAGTTGATTAATGGGTTCTGGTGAATATTTATGCAAGTAGGAGAAAGAAATGCTTTGTTAGAGGGGCGAATACGATTTAGTCGATTTTAGGGCGAATACGATTTAGATCGAGAAGACGAGTTTCCTGCAGTCAACAATTGACAGTTAAAATCAAAGGAGAAAACTAAACTGGGTCATGAATTTTGAGACGGGAAAAAATTAGGTCCTGATAAAACTGCAACCTTAAAATTGAAAAAATATTCTCCATGAAAAATTTGAGTAAAAGTTTTACGAAAGGCAATACTAATTTCTACTCCATAGTCCACCTGCCTGTTAATTACGTTTGTTTTTATCATTTATGACCCAAAATGTCCTTCGGTAACATGTCTTAGAGGAGTTTTTGATATTGAATGTAAGCGCTTGACTTAAACTTAAAAATTCAAATGAGCTTTGAAACCCATGGATCAAAGCAAAAGAAAAAAAATGGATAAACTTTCTTTTCCGCTGAAATCACTACCCTTCCATGCTTCAAAACGTGACAAGTTATTGCTGTCCCTTTGCAGAAATTCTATCTCATTGTTAATTTGCCTTCGGTCCAGATGATCAACTGCACTTGAAGTATGAAAAGAAGGTATCAAAAGCTAAACCCCTTTATGAGTAAAAAGTTATATTTGTTAGTACTGATGAGGCTAATTTTTTAATCGGAACAAACCGGAATTTTTAATCGGAACAAACCGGAATTTTTTTAAACGGAACAACGGAACACTCCCGTCTTTTTATTGTGGTTAGTCAATGCGGTTCGAGTGTTCCATCAAAACAGAACGGAACACTAACCATGCCAACCAGCAACGAGTCGATCCACCGATCAAGCGCAGTTTTTTGCGTTCTACTGAGATTTAACTTTAAACACGTAAGTTTCGCTGTAATCCTGGGTTTCTTGACCTGGTGTTTTTTTTAACGAGTCCCAAAACGATGATCAAAGTCCAGTATTTTGTCGCTATGATAGTATTTTTTTTTCCCTGTGATGTCAGGGGAGGGGGGGGTACTAGAAGGGAACCAACGAGAGGGGAGAATGGTGGCGGCGAGCGTGTCTGCTCCGGAAACCCTTAAAAGTCGCCCTTACTTAATAGAAAATTGCCAAAATATTCTTTCAAAGACACTACAAATTTCAAAATCTAGAGGGGTGATCTCCTCCCTCCCCCAGGAAATCTTCTGGGTCCGCCACAATTGCTGCTCCAAATTAAATTCTGAATGATACTTTGAACGTCTCTGATAATTAAAAAAGTTTCCCGGGCAACAGATCATAATGTGTCAACAGTCATCAGCCTAATGAAAGATCCACATAATTTTTCTGAAGGGCGAGGGGGGGGGGCACGTTTTAGACATGGCAGTTTTTAGCGTCCAAAAAACATTTCAAGATCATTATACGATAGAAAAGGGCAATTTTTAACGCTTTTTGAGAATGGGGAAGGGGGGAAGCACATGCCCTCGTGCCTCCTGGATCCACGCAATATCATCATCGACGGAAGCGCAACCCAACATAGTCTTTCTATAGTCTTAAGGGAGGATTTGTCCCAAAAATTGTCGGCACTGACTCAATGATATTTGTGTTGTGAAGGAGGGGGGCCATCATCGCTGAAAACCAATTTCTACAACAAACGAGTAACGAGTCACTGAAAGTCTATTGAATGAAAAGAAGAAATAATGAGTTGAACTGACAATGAGAGTTGAAGCAGCGTGAAAGGAGTAGGGGAGGGGGAGGAGGAGGAGGAGGGGTTGACGACAGTGCGACTGTGTCGTTTGGACACGATGGCCAGCTTTTAGGTGAAACTGCACTGGTCGGAAAAGAGACGGCGCAGATCGGAGACGGATAGCTGCTCTCGACGAGGCACGCTTATCTGCTCGCTCATATTTGTTATGAGTGAAGGCCCTGCGGTTTATATTCCACTCTCCTTGCTACCCCACCCTTATCGCTCACCGTTAGCACAAGCTGGCAACACTGCTGCGAATTTCCGAGAGTTTCTCCCCTTATCGCTAATTCCTCGAGCGCCGAGTGTCGGAGCCCAAATAGTTTAGTCCCAATCTTTAATTGACTGATAGTACGTGAGACTTACGCTGGAGTTGGGGCCACGCCCCCCCCCCGATATAGACTTTATCGGTCCGACATTTGTCAGGGCCCTTAATGAACTTCATGTGAACTCAAAAAACTCACATATGACTTCTCACGGCGCATGCTAGGTCCATGAGAGTCGAAATTCGCGGATTTTAGAGAATCTTAGATTTCTGACCCTATACCGCGCGCCTTTGAAAAATCGATATCTCGAGAGTAAATCGATGTATCGCAATTCGGTTTGGACCGATCAAAAGAGTAAGCTTACCGGTACTCGCCGTTAAAATTTTGGATCCATCTGATTTCATTTTGAGACCTTACTTGAGTTACTTGGACCCCAGTTGGAATTATTTTTTCGGAGTTACGCTGGCAAGGGGGTCGCTCCCTCTCTTGGAAAACTGTGGAGGGGGCCCTTTGCTGGGGCATACATTTTTTTTTTTTTTTTTTTTTTTTTTTTTTTTTTTTTTTTTTTTTTTTATTTTATATTTGTGTCTAATCTAAGTTGGGGGAGGAGGAGGAGAGTACCTGCAAGTCAACCGGCAATTTACTTTTGATAGTGGCTGCGGGTCGAGGGTGCGGATTGCGGACTTTTAACTTGTTGTGGGGTTTACAGGGTGGCCGTGTCTAAACTTATGAGAAAAGAAGGCAGCCACAGACCGAAAGAACGTTCAATTTCTGGTTCAGAGACCATGGACAAAGACATGGGCACCCGCAAAACAATTGCCCGGAGGGGCAACTTTTTGAATGTCAATGGAAGGTCTAGGGGACACCACCTAGAGACGGGCAAGTCTAGAGAACCCCCCCCCCCCCCACTTCCGCCCAAAATAGAAAATAAATCAATTATCCTTCCAAATGGTAGAAATTGTAAGTGATTGTAGCATGTAGTTGTATCAAAAGTAATTCTATTTTTGACGTGTTTGATATTATGAATAAAGTGACAGCATCAGATGATAGAAATAGTAAAAACCTGAGTACAACTATTCCTTCTTTATTTTCATTGTCCTGATGAATTCTAAGAGTTAACCTATTTAAATTAACAAAACCAAAACTCTTGCCTATACATTCTCTAATCATGTAATTATCGACCAGAGGATTCTGAATTTTCAAGGAAGTTCGCAAAATTCTCGTTGCCAACGGTAGTTGCCAATGTAGACACGTTCATACTAGTAGATTTTAAAACTTCTTTCGGCGAGGGAGATGACGGGTGGGAAGGATGATGTCGTCTGAATCAGGAGGGGGTGGGGTAAAAATCAGGGGGAGGTCTAGATCTGGGGGGAGAGGAATCCTGAAACTGGGGGGCGAGCTGTATAGTGGCAAGGGGTGGTTGGGCACCACTGCTTAGGGGGGGGGGGGGGGCTACTTCCCGCCCTGCCCCCCCCCCCTAAATTACGCCCCTAATTAAAATTGTAAAGTAAACTAAGGATAAAGTTTGTTAACTCTTACTCCTTTCGTTATTATTTGATCTTCGAATGTTCCGATTCTTTTTTATTGTAAAGTTTTGATTTTTCTGAATTAGGGGGGGGGGGCGCCCATTGACAGATAAGGGAGAAAGGTAAGTGTAGGAATTTGCACGGGAATCCGGCGTAGTGTGCCGCAAAAATTACTACCAATGGCGGATCCAGAAAATTCTTTTAGGGGGGGGGGCTTCACGCCTATGAATTTTCAAATTTGCAGGGAGGAATTTATGGGATTTTTTCTGTTGAAAAAAGGCAAAGACTACCGTGAGTTGGGGGGGGGGCGTGCCTTTCCCGAATCCGCCGCTGATTACCATGTAAGACTGGGCCACGATGACCGATGTCGCATAAAACCAGGTAGAAGACCCGAGGCGGGCGTGGCATCCGTGATGGCTGTGAAATTGGGATGAAGTAGATGGACACACATCATTCATGCAATCTGCACAACGCGGCAAGCAACTGTTGTAGGCGTAGGTGCAGTAGTTCGTGGGGAGGGCAAAGGGGACGGGAGGTCGTCGCAAAACCATGGACGAAGATATAACTAAGGACTGCCGACTGTTGTTAGTCCTGTTTTGCTCTCGACCCCAGCGCTCCAAGCAGCGGTCAGCTGAACTACTCTTTCAAGTGAGCGATCCTGGCGATGTGTCCATGCTCACATGCTGTGCTACTGCTAAAACCGTTGTTGGAGTTGGTCTGTTATGGCATGGCTGTCAACTGTTGTCGGCGACCCAAGAGGATCAGATAACTCAGTATCTCAATGGAAGATCGAAAGCAAGGGAAATCCAGAATCAACTTTGGACAAGGTAACAGAAATCATCAGCAAATTAAAAGAGTCGCCTGATCTCTACTAATAAAACAAATGTCTATGTACTCTTTCTTGTTTGATTCCGTTTTGAGGTTAACTGTGGTGTATAGTATTTCAGTCCTTGATTAATCATTTTCGACAATTCAGGAATCTTTCAAGAAATACTCCAGACGTTTGCTTTTTAGCGGATTTTGCTTCCTTTTAATTCGCTGATCATTTGTTCCCTTCGTTCAATCGTGATTCAAATTACCTACACGGTATACATTTGCGGGAAGGCATGGGAGAAAGGGAGCCGGAGCGGCCACCGCTGCAGCGGTTCGCTTTTAGTTGACCTTTACTGCTGCTTGGAGCGCTGCGGTCGCGCTCGAAAACCCGCTAACAGGTTTTAACACGGGCGGAGATAGGAAGTCGGCAGTTCTTAGTTATATCTTCGTCCATGGCTCGGAATGGTCTTAAAATTTTCCTTAGGATTTGATCTAGAACGCAACGTTCTTACATTTTCGAAAAGTTAACTCTAGCTCTCGCAATTAACGATTAAAGGCGGAAAAAGCATGGTTTCAGGACCGCGGAACAGTGGCGTTATCTAGCGGATGAGAATCTTACTACAGGTCGCTGAGGATTCACCTTAAAACGCAACGCCGATCGCGTTCCCCAAACGAACTCTTTTAGCGGACCGAAACATCAACAATAACAGGATTGGAAATTTGAAATCATCTAAATGCATTTTAAATCGCAGAATACACGAAACATGGACACAATCCTCTGATATAAAACCCCAATATCTCATACAGAAAATTTCGTTGAAGTCTGATCCAAATTAGTAACGTAATTACATTCCCAAAAATGCTTAACCTCAATCTTGGCCAAAAACTCCCGCCACAAAGAAAAAGCGACAAATTGGGAGGACACCGGATTGGCGGAATCACATGGGTCAATCGGTCCTCGAGGACCCGTTCTCGATACTGAAACCAAGCGTTCCCCCGAGCGGACCCCCGAACCATGCCGTTCCTATAAGAAAAGCATTATTGACCTTGTAGAAACGATTTCAATAGAGCATGACACTCATGCTCTAAAAAAAACGGAGGTCTTTAGCTATCATAGAACAAAAGTATGTAGTTCAAACTTTTGCGTCCAAAAATATTGGAAAATTGAACACTTTGAAAAATGGAAAAACAAAAACCAAAACCAAACCAAATACATATATTTTTTTTTTATTTTTATTTTTTAAATATATATATATATATTTGGTTTTGGCTGACAAAACCAAATATATGGTCGTGTTCGGGAGCTTTCAGGCTACAAAATAAGTGAAAAAAAAATTCAAAAAAAATTGAGAAATTTGGATATTTCAGAGTGGGGTACCCCCTTAAGAATGGAAACACTTCACAGCTAGGTGCATATTTCACACTTCAGATTTTATTTCGTAGAAGCAATAGACAGGAACAAAATAGACACATAATCCGATTGCCACTACAATTATTAAAATTAGCGATGACATCAAACGCATGGGTAGCAGATAAGCTTTGTTACATATTTGAGTAAATACTCCTACAATCTATTCGTAACTCCCAACTTCGTGTAAAGAAACGGCTTTC
Organism: Trialeurodes vaporariorum; assembly: GCA_011764245.1. Classification (NCBI taxonomy): domain Eukaryota; kingdom Metazoa; phylum Arthropoda; class Insecta; order Hemiptera; family Aleyrodidae; genus Trialeurodes; species Trialeurodes vaporariorum. The sequence continues at coordinate 85,922,780 of VMOF01000111.1, read as the reverse complement.
AGGGAAAATTCCTGGATTGTTTAAATAAAATTCTAAATACACAGAGTGTGAAACCGTCAATATGACTTTCCATTCGTCACTTTCAAAAAAGATCAGCAATCAGGATTTGGGGATTCCTTTCGCTTGCTCCGTAAGTAAAGTTAATCTAGTTAGAATTCGATGTAGGATAAAGTCCCAACTTTCAAAAAAGTAAAATTTTATTCTGTATCGAGTATTTGAGCTTAAGACTTTTTTCCATGTATTCCTTAAATTGAGTCTTACATTTTACGGCTTACTCCCATTTCTTATTTTCCATTTGTCTTTAATAGGGTTTTGAGAGTAACCGTATGATATTCTTCAGAATTTGTAAATCCGAAACAAGTCGGATATTTCTAGCTTTGAGATTCAATCCATCATATTTTAAGAATGATCCCACATCAAATTTATTTTTTTATACTCTGAGTCTTAAAATACGGCAAATAACGGTCTTTTCTTTTCAGTGATAGTTTTGCAAGTCAAATTTCATTCTTTAAAAATCGGCAATGGAATTATTTAAACCTATACCAACTAAAAAAAAAAAAAAATTAGCATATACTTCCTGGGAAATTTGGTGGAAAGCTCATAAAAACATTATTTTACCATTATCTTAACAGCACTTGAACCAAAAGAGTTACTTATTGTCTCAATGTAAACATAGCAGTGAATTCCGGTATCTGTAGGAAAAGGAATGGGACTGTTACAGACTTTGATTGGAGCATTTTAAAGTATCATTTCGTATGTAAAAAGCCGTAAAAACGAAAATGGCAGCATCAAAAAACACCAAAATTCATTAATAAACTCACGAATTGCCAAAAATATTAGACACTATTCACTTTTGTATCTTTTCACCACGTTCACGATAATTTACGGGGTTAGCGCGGCAAATTCAAGTAAACATGGCCGACTGTCATCACAGCTGACTTCATAAACAAATAAACTGTGAACACTGATGACGTCTGTTTGAATTCTTACGTCTCAATATCCCCAATTCCTCACAATAGGTTTTGAAAGGCACGGAAACCACAATTTGAGTCGAAAACATATCAATATGAAACAATAACACACAAGAGTTCCAAGGATGATGATTGAAGTTGGAATCATACTTTGAACTCCTGTGTGTTCTTGTTTCATTTTGATACCTAAGTTTTCGACTCAAATATCGGTTTCCGTGCCTTTCACAACCTATTGTGAGGAATTGGGGATACTCAGACGTAAGAATTCGAGCAGACGCCGTCAGTGTTTACTGTTTATTTGGTCATGAAGTCAGCTGTGATGACAGTCGGCCATGATTATTTGAATGCGCCGCACAAACCCCGCAAAATATCGTGCACGCGGTGGAAAGATACTGAGGTGAATATTGTCTAGTGTTTTTCGCCAGTTGTGAATTCATTAATGAATTTTGGTGTTTTCTGCCATTTATGCTGCCATATAGTCATTTTTACGGCTTTCTACGTATGAATTGATACTTGAAACGCTCTAGCCGAAGTGTGCAACAGACCCATTGTTATGTCATCACCTTTACAGCGTCTTAGAAACTCTGAACGACTTTTCAAAGACAGTTTATTAAAAAAAACAAAAAAAAACAAAAAAAAAAAACAAAAAACAAAAAACAAAACAAAACAAAACAAAACAAAAAAAAACAACAAAACAACAAAAACAAAAAAACAAGCAGGGTATCTCCAATACAATTTATGTCTTGGTAAAGCGTGCCATGATATGATTGTAATTTTGTTCATTACAATTTATTTGCTATTTAGTGTTTGAGGGCATGCGTTGTGGCATCCACGCAAAACAGAAAGAGGTTGAACTCCCATCAGGAATGGGCTATCCTCAAAAAATCTCATAAATTCAGGGTCGATACTCGATAGACCTCTTTGAGAAAGCTACGTTTCAACACGCCTTGTTCTTTAATTTTGGTCCACTGCAGATGGAGGGAGGGAAGCCTAAAGTCAAAACCTTTAAAGCCCCATAACTTCCGCCCAAATCTATATTTTGACTGTTCATATGCGCTGAATAGTTTCTCTTTACAAGAGCTTTCAATTAATGTGTATAAAAGTCCATCGATTTTTTTTCGGGTGGGACATCTTTCGAAGGGGTACCCTTGGGGGGGCGGACTCCCAGGGAGAAGTATCACCCCTAAATCCATTACTATAGACTACAAATGAGGATCCCCGATTTTAATTTGATGATTGGGAAGATAGTAAAATTCCAAGACTTTTGACGCAAACCGGAAGTCAATATCTTTTTTCGAAATATCGAAGTTCAAAGTTTGACGCAGACCCACTTTTAAACATTTTTAACTCCCCATTTAATGATCCAAATTTAAAAACGTTGTTTCTAAGATACTTGAAAAAGCAAACACCTTTTGGAAAAAAAATGTCATCTCCAAAAAGTTCACTTGAAAGGGTTCTTTTGAGCCTCTATTTTTTTTTTTAAATTTCAACATTTTCAGAGGTTGAAAAAAAAGAAACGACTTCAAAATTCAGAAAACGCCGAAGCACGCGGGTTCCATTAATTTCAAAGAAAACCATTTTCGGGCCCCCACGGGAAGTGGGGGCGGGGGACAAAACTCTTGATAATCGAAAATTCCTCCCGCCCCCCGCCTTCGGAGCGTGTGAGAATCGGTGGCCAGGGAAAACGATTAATGAAATCCATAGTTAAGCGTTTTCTGAATTTCGAAGTCGTTCCTTTTTTGCAGCTTCTGAAAATGTTGGCATTTTAAAAAAATAGGGGCTTAAAAGCGACCTTCAAGTAAAGTTTTTGGAGGAGACATCTTTTTCCTGAAAATTGCTTCCTCTTCAAAGCATTTTAGACCCAACGTTGTTTATAGGATCATTCAATGGGGAGTTACGAATTTTTGAAAATGGGTCCATAGCAAACTTTGACCTTCGATTGATCGAAAACGCAAAAGGATATCGACTATCGGTTTTAGTCGAAAAGTCTTAGAATGTTATCCTCCTTCCAATCATCTTAGAAAAATGAGGGTCCTCATTTGAAGTATTAAATTCAGGGGGGTACCTCCCCTGGGAGGTGCCCCCCGCTAAAGGCATCACTGATACTTCGGAGGTACATCGGATCCTACGGTACAATATTAAGTCAGCTAGCAGGGGTACTTTGGTGAAGGGAGGGGATGGCCAAGAAGCAGGTAATGAGTATGAGTGAAATTAATTCATACTAATTCGTTCGGAAATTCGTTCGATATTTCGTTAGAACTAATTCGTTCACATTCACCAGAGTGTGTCTAGCGGGTAGTAATTCGTTCGCATTCGGAACGAGTGAATTGAATCCACTCGACCACAGCTCGGTTCGTTGCGTTGGGAGCAGAACAGAATAAGATAGTCCAGTCATGTATTGTGGGAAGAAGGAAGGAAAGCGTATTGATTCATTTCAGTTCCAAATGCGCGAACAGCTCAAAGCGACGTTTCGTTCGATTCACGGGAGCCGCGTCCGAATCCTTTGTGTTTGTATACCTGCTCTTAGAACATTTGAGTGAGTCAAAATACGCGTTCATTTAATTCGTTCAGGGCTTCCGATCGAGCCGGCGCGGTTCCTCTCGGCTGAGTGATATAACGGGGGTGGGGGAAAGGGGAGATGTTCACGAGATGCGGGAAAGAATCGATTGTTGTAAATGTGTCAAAACCTGTTTGACATGGGTCAATTACCGATGTGTGTGTGTATAAACTCAGTATATTTTCTGTGTGTGCATCGAAGACAACTGAAGTCAACAGAGTCCGAGAACTTGACTTGTTGTAAAATGGGGCCCCGTTTTTGTGCAAAATAAAATCAACGAAGGCATCAAATGACTCCAAAACAAAAAAATTATTCGTGAAAAAGTGTTTGATTTAACATACTCAAAAATTTCTCGAAAATACACAGTACAACCCGAGCATTTAAGTTTTGATTCATATCCTGAAAACGAAATCTCCAAAACACACACGGCCACCAGAGGCACCTCTTCCACTGTATTATATTATTCATTGTATACAGCAAAACGAGAGTAAGAAGCTTGCCATATACTTCGTACGGCACACTTAAAAAAAATGTGGAGGATGAAGGTACGATTTCAAAGGCAGGATACACCGGTTGTCCCACTTCATCTGTGTAGGACATTTTTCTTGAGAACTGCTGAACCAAATGATTTGAAGCAAAAAAGTTAGATAGGGAATTGACCCCGACTTTCCCGTTTTTGATACTTTCAAAAGCTCCCGATATTCCCTGGGTGAGGGGGGAGGGGGGATTCAATCACATTTTTCAAGTTTTCTCAAAAAAGTCACCAATAAAGGTATGATAAAAAGTCCTTTTGCATGAAGTAGACGCAACTTAAGATATTTTTGCTTCCATCAATTTTTCCAAAAACCCCAAATTTTTGGAGTTATTGGCGGGGGTCATTCTTTATCAAATTAACCAAAATTAATTTATTTAAGACGTTGCTGCATAGTCATGGATTTCGGAAATACTTTTTGCGGTGATTTTAATTACTTTCAGTGGCTCAAAATGTATTTTTCGGATAGCGTTTGTGGAAAAAATTCAAACTTTTTAAGCTTTGAGTACACCACTAAGAAAACCTGTTCAAAACAAATTGGGTCTCCTGAGCAATTCTTTCTAGTTGAAAAAATTGCTTAAAGTCGGACGAAATTAAGGAAGACCGAACTTTGAGGTTAAAAAAGTCGATGTGGAACTTCACCGAAAAATCTGGAAAAATTGCTCAAATCACCGCTTTTAAGTCTCTTTTCAGTATCTGAAGTCGAACGTTTGTTATTTGACCGCTACAGTCGAAAAAAAATTCAAAATTTGTAAAAATAGAATTTGCTCGAACATACGCGATCGAAGCGAATAGAGGAGCTAACTCATTGAGGTTAAAAAAGCTCACAAAATTTCTATAAAATGACCGCTTTTAAGTCCTTTTTCAATGACCGAAGTTGAATATTTGATTATTGAAGCGCTTCAGTTTAAAACCAAGTTCGTAAAATCGGTAAAAACACCACCAGCGTGGCCATAAGCTGAGCTCAGTTCAAGACATAGGGGCGTCGCGTGAAATTTTACCAGTTCATAATGAAGCTCTTCAATAATCAAATATTCAACTTCGGGCATTGAAAAAGACTTAAAAGCGGTAATTTCAGAACTTTTGTGAGCTTTTTTAACCTCAATGAGTTGGCTCCTCGATTCGCATCGATCGCGTATGTTCGAGCAAATTCTATTTTTACAAATTTTGAATTTTTTTTCGACTGTAGCGGTCAAATACACAAACGTCCAACTTCAGATATTGAAAAGAAACTTAAAAGCGGTGATTTGAGCAATTTTTCCAGATTTTTCGGTGAAGTTCCACATTGACTTTTTTAACCTCAAAGTTCGGTCTTCCTTAATTTCGTCCGACTTTAAGCATTTTTTTTAACTAGAAAGAATTGCTGAGGAGACCCAATTTGTTTTGAGCAGGTTTTCTTAGTGGTGTACTCAAAGCTTAAAAAGTTTGAATTTTTTCCACAAACGCTATCCAATTTAAAAAAATTATCAAAAATCGGTAAATTTCAATAGGGTCACCAAAGTTCAAATAGGTATGCTACCCACTAAACCTTCAATTATTGAAAAACAAGCCAAAGCAATGAAAAGAAGACGCAAAATGCATCAAAATGGGATTCTCACCGTATCTTTTCGTTGAAAAGTAAGGTTGTGGCACGCGTTCAAAGGTAAGCCTAAAATCGAATTTTTTGAAATTCCGGTTGCCTATATCTCAGGGGCCATTGGCCAGGGGTTTTTTGGAATTTTTTTTGAATCCGCTTTTGTGACCACCTTGTTCAAAATTCTCCAAAATATTTATAGATTCTGAGAGCACAGATCAAGACCATTCGATTGATGTGTCACATGTTACCTTTAAGTGAAAAAAAAGGTGTTTTACGCCAAGTCAAAATTTTGGGGCTTAACTGGCTCAAACCATGGAATCGCGCCCATTCTGGCATTGAAGCCCCTAAATTTTGATTTGGCGTAAAACACCTTCTTTTTCACATAAAGGTAACATGTGGCACATCAATCGAAAGGTCTTCATTTGTTCTCTGAGAATCTGAGAATGTTTTTGAGAAATTTTGAACAGCAGGGTGGTCACACAGGCCGATTCATAAAATTTCAAAAAAGCCCTAATAACTCAAAAAAATTTGGGTTTTCGGAAAAAATTATAGTAACAAAAATATCTTAAGTTGTCTCTCCTTTATGAAAAAGGACTTTTTATTATACCTTTATTGCTGACTTTTTCGAGAAAACTTGAAAAATATGTTTGAATCCCCCCCCAAACCACCCCGCCCAAATTTGAAATAGGTTTTCCAAAATTATGGGGGTTTTATGTTAAAACAATTATAAGATTTTTGACTTTTTGATTTTCTTTAAAGCCTCGCAGATCCACAAATTGGATCAGAAACAATGTTTAGACCAGCTTTAATACTATGAACAACTCACCCACGCAATTTTGATATCTTGAAAATAGTTTTCTCTAAAATGACCTGAACCATTTGTGTCTTAAATCTATGAAATTTAATTTACAGATTAGATATTTAGCGTTTTGCATAGTTCTGGTGATCAGTATCTTAAATATTGCTGACGGAAGAGAAAAAGAATGGTATGAAACCACGTCCGTGTATCAGATCTATCCAAGATCATTCAAAGATTCTGATGGAGATGGTGTCGGTGACCTTCAAGGTACACAATTTGCTCTCGAAAAAATATACACATATTGCACCCCTTTTTGGCTCTAAGAAGTTGAAGGAAATTCCAGTCTTCGGTAAAAATTGAAAAGAAATGTGCATCATCGCCTTAAGCAAAATGAACCATAATTTCATTTTCAGGGTATAAGAAAATGTTGAGATTTGAGTTTAAACACACATTTTTTCTGATGTTCGAAACACACTTATGAGCGCTACAATGCTAGATCCCATCAAATATCAACATCCTATTTCAGGGTGATAAGTTTTTGGCGGAAATGTATAAAAGCTATCTTGATCGGAACCACCAGAAACATTGAAACTGAATTAAATTTGATACTTTATCAATACTGACCATACTCAAACTCAGTCAATACTGATTTCTTGCAGGAAGAATTGCCTTGAAAATTACAAATGAAGTAAGACTATACCAGACCAAAAACTCCTAACTCTGTAGGCTTTAGCGAGCAAGAAGAAACTATAAAGGAAAGAATCCATAGGTCTTTCGTATTGAGAGGTTAAAGAGTACTGAGGCTAATATAAAATCCTGATTTGAAATGACAATTTCATGCTTACTGCTGGGGTTAACTTTTACTTAAGCGCGTTGGTTTTCAGGTGTTCGTGAGAAACTGGACTACTTGCATGATCTTGGAATTGAGACTTTGTGGTTTTCTCCCATTTATCTGTCTCCAATGGTAGATAGTGGGTATGATGTGACAGACTACAGAAAAATTGACCCAACGTTTGGGACAATGGAAGATTTTAAAAAACTCCTAAAAAGCATTCATGACAGAGGTAAGAACAACACTTAAGTGGATAATTCTCGTTAATAGTGCAGCATTTTACAAATGCAATTTTTTCTTGCGAGTTATATGAAAAGTGTGCTGTGTCATTGGTCTAAAATATTTTGATGAAATACCTGGCAAAGCAAATACCCTCAAAGATGGAGAGAAGAAAAAAAACCATAGAGAGATGGTCCATTACGTTCTTTTTGCCCTTTAGCTAGTTTAAAATATGCACATTAAAATTTTAATCATTGCGTTTTAATAAAGTTGCGATGTTCAAGAGACCGTTTCAATTTTTCTTTGAATTATGTTCTCAGGGATGAAGTTGATTTTAGATTTTGTTCCAAACCACACAAGCGATGAAAGTGAATGGTTCAAAAAGTCCGAGAAAAGAGAAGAGCCGTACACTGATTTCTATATTTGGAAGGATGCAACACATTTTGATAATAATTCTCGTCCCCTTCCTCCCAACAATTGGGTAAGATCTCTATTTCATGTGTGGATACAAAAGATTCAAGCAACGAAAACAAATAATTTAGGGAAATTTATGTTTCGATCACTGCAGAAATTTGTCCACATGAAGTAAATGAACTGGCAAAGCAAGACGACTTTGCAATGTCTTGACATATAGGATATTTATTTTGCTATGAGAACGGTGGATTTACAACCTCCATTTTCTAAAACATATCTTTACATTATTACATTTAAATCAATATGATCTTGTTAATGAAAAATGGCATTCCACTGAACGGAATTCCATTTGCTTTTGATCCCTTGCTCGTGGACATTTTGAAGATATGCTGGAGATAACAAAACAAGGATTCAATTGGAGCAGCTACCAAAAGTTTGTCAATAACTCTTTTGCTTCGTTTAAAATAACTTAAAGCTAAAATTATTGTTATTTTGTTTCGTAAAGATTAAATTATTCAAAAATGAGAAGTATCTTACCTCCTCTGTCCTCTCTTTAAAAACGTTTTGACTGTTTCCATTGAATCTTCTTGCCATCAAAAGTATATTGTAACAACCCGTATCATCCAAATAATACCGACTGTCACCCTACTCCTTTCGACTTGGTCACAATTTTGTCCTTGTCGATCGTAAATAAGCGCGCTATTTGTCATAATCATAAAAGGGATTACGTCTAATGTCGATTTTGCGAGAAAGAGATGTTGATAAGCTCGTCAGCTATGATGTATTAAATGCTGAACGATCTAAGCTAGTTCAATTCTCTTCATGAACAAAAAAAAAAAACAAAAACGAGCAGGGAAACTCCAATACAATTCATGTATTGGTTAAGCGTGCCGCGATGGGTTTGTATGCAGCCACGTTAAGGGCCACCCGGAAGTAGCAAGTCCGCTCGCGCCGCGCCGTATATGAAATTTGAATTACGCGCGGTCTTAAGTGCGGGGAAAGGGTCATTTTTAGAGGCAATTTTCTCAGAAACCTGTACAGTATAATCAAAGTGGTTGGATGAAAATCTTGTTCCATGAGTTTAGTAGCTGTAGGAAAAAAAACAAAAAAAAAAGCAAAAAAAAAAGTAGTTGAAAACTTTGACCCTAAGCATAGTTAAAAACCCGGGTAAAAAAGTCGATAGTCCCCTAGTGCAGAGCAATTCTGATTGAGAGTAAAACAAAAAACTATCGTGTGCGCATGCGCAAATAGAGAGAGAGACAGCATCAGTCTATAGTCTCTCTCACACGTCGGTTTGCAACGCAGCGATGCTGGGCTAGGTTTGAAAAGCGGGGTAAATCATAAAACTGTCAAAATCGGAGAAGGGTGAGCTCTTCCTTGTGTGTGTAAACTCAGCATATTTTCTGTGCGTGTGCGACGAAGTCACCAACACACTTACCAATTTGAGTGTAAGTGTGTGTGTACATCGAAGACAAATCAAAGATTACTGAAGTCAGTGCTGATATCTCACCGGGAAAGTCTAAAAGAACAAAATAAAAACAGTGAAAGCATCGAATGACTCAGCCAAAAAAATTTAAACGTGTCTCTGAGTGTGTGATTGTACGTACTCAAAAATTTCTCGAAAATACACAATATGACCCGAGCATTCAATTTTTGATTCATATCCTGAACAATAAATTGCCAAAAGACACATGGCCACCAGAGGGCACCTGTTACACTGTATTATATTGTTAATTGTATACAGCAAAACGAGAGTAAGGAGCTCGCCATATACTTCGTATGGCACGCTTAAAAGAGAATAAGTTTTACAAATTCTGCGGTTGGAGAACTCTCCACATTGTGTACACATTTCTTAAATGTAACTGCAAAGAAACAAATACTCGATTTAGAACTCACGGGGAAAGTTGGTATCGCAAACACATGAATGTAGTTGCAAAATCAATATGAACCCCATCTACATAGGTTCTTTTAGCAAGAAGTTTTCTTTCTCTCTTTTCACTATCAGTTGTTACAAAACATTTGGTTGTGAAACGAGAAATTATTTCAAAAAGTACATAATATTATATATTCCAACAGATAAGTATTTTTGGTGGCTCATGTTGGACTTGGCACGAAGAAAGACAGCAGTTTTACTTCCGGCAATTTTCAAGACACCAGCCTGATCTTAATTTCCGGAACCCGAAAGTTCGAGCTGCCATAAAAGTGCGTTATATTTTTATTTTTCAATTTTGTAATTTATTGATTTAGAGTAAAATCTGAAAAATGAAGCCACGAACGATTCTTAATAATTAAATTAGGCGAGCGTTTTTTTAAAAATTACAAAATTTTCCAACTTTATAACAAAACTAATTGGTTGACATAAATGGTTATGTTAGTTTTAATAACGAACCATTTGAGCTTATTGTTAAACAAACAAAATGTGTTTAAAAGATTTTACGAATCTGGTTGCAGTAAGCCTATGTGGGTAAATACTTTTTGAGAAAACACGAATAACTAAACCCAACATATGTTTCTCAGTAACGAACATTTACTTATAGATTTTAAATTTTCTGCGGTCAATTCCATTCACCAACATTCTGGGACAGTTTGAGACTAGATGCTTGGGATGCAGTATTGACTTAGGTGCTTAAAGAACAGAGAATCTGACGGAAAGTATTTTTCAGTTTATGCAAGGGATAGCCCTCGGACAACTTTGAGATTCAAAACTGTTCCTTAACAGCAGTTTTTGATGTATTTTTAGGGTCAAAGGCTTTGTTTGTTTTTTAACGTTAGTTCTTAAATCGTTCATATAGGTTTTCGTTCTAATTTCATTTACTAATTAATAAATTTTAATTATAATAAAATTAAAAAAAGTTGAAGGCATTCTTTTAGCATTGATACATTGTTCAATTTGTTGATTGTTCTTCACGTATATGTACTTCTTTATTTGTCAATAACTTTAATTTTTATATTTTTTTTTTATTTTTTATGTAATTATGATGGTTTTAAAAGTAAAGAAGTAGCCCAAAAATGTCCATGTTTGGTCAAAATTTCTAGGCGCGTCGTAAACTTTGGAGGAGGACAAATACTCGTACTAATTAAAGTTTAAGAGCACGTGAATATGTATGGTTTAACTTCTTTCTGTTCAAATATTTAATTTTTAAATTATTTCTCTGTCAATGACCAAGCTTTCTTATTGCCTCATAACATAGATTATCTAATCAAAAATCATGGATGACCTAGGTGATGTTTGATTTAACTGGATGTTTGTAAGAAGAACGACAAAAAGCGAGGATAAAAACTCGGTAATTCAACTGCGACGTTAGTATTAGCAATAGGAGATAAAATATGTTGAAGTCGGTTTGTTAAATGTATCCCTATTTTTTTAGGAAGTGCTTCGTTTTTGGTTGGATTTGGGCGTGGATGGATTTCGAGTGGACGCCGTCGCTGAGCTTTATGAAGATGAATTATTGAGAAATAATCCATGGAGATCACCAGAAGCGGAAAAAGAACAGAATTTTTGGGGTCAAGTTCGTATGTACTCCACCAGTCAAAACGAAACATATGATCTACTTTTTGAATGGAGAGATGTATTAGATGAATACATAGAAAAAGATAACAAGACAAGGTGAATTCAATATTCGCAACCACATAATATCAAATTTATCCGTCCAAAGTTAACTTTTATTCTCTCCGAAGTTTAATAACAAAAAAAAAATGTTAACCTACTATGGCCCATTTGAGACTTTTGACTTTTCTTTCTAGGGAAGATGAAAGCTTTTCACTGAGTTTTGAGAATTTTGGCCGAATACATTCAATTTAAGTTCTGCTTAAGGGGGCTGAGGTCTGTCAGAAAAAAGTCAAACAATTTCTAAAAATGTTTCGCAAAAAAGAAAGGGAAAGTTTTAAGAAACAAAAATTATGTTTTTATCCTTTGGCTACCTTGAACACCAGGTATAATTAGTCACCGAACATGGATGTCTCAAAAGTTTCCGACATAGGATTGGACTATGAAACAAAAAATCAAACGTAACATTTCCATGAAAAATAACCAGGAATCTAAATCAAAATTAGTAATATAAGATCCTTATACTGCAAAAAGAAACAACCAGAAAATCTGCAATTTTATGTGCAGAGTTTCACTACTTGCATTTTATTATTAAAAATATTTGTTCCAGGATGATGACTTTAGAGACGTATGAAAGTGTGGATCGATTAGTTGGTTACATAAGCGACGCGAACCATCGAACGACTAACATTCCCAGTTACTTTGGACTTGTATTTTTTGGATCCATGAGAAACGAGGGGGCTAAAAACGCGAGCGTTCTAGATCGTCTTGTTCGATCATTCAGAGAAAGCCTGCCTCCAAATGGAGTTCCGAGTTACGTGGTAATTACACCAAATTCGCTTAAGAACACCAATTTGAAAAGTCAAATCACATAGCTTTGGCATACCTTTGCGGAAAATTTCATTTTACTATAGCTCTTCTTTAAAAACGTTTTCACAAAACTATAAAACGTGATATGAACAATTTATATCAGGTAGTTTAACAAAAATTTGTCTATTGTAAGAATAAAGTGTCAAATCATCTCCTTCAAAAACCTAGGATTTTGGAAGCTTGAAGTCATCGTGAATGAATTAGAAATGCGCATAGTCATTCAGTAGAGCTTATTGAAAAAAAAATATATATATAATAAAACGATATTGGATCAGTGCCTACAGCTGATGGTTCCTGGTTGAAAATTTAGGAAATTAAATTATGATATTTTTGAGTGTCTCACAAGATAGAAATTCACTGCATGGGCAAACAATTATAATGAACAGATTTTGTGAAATTCGAGATTTAAGATGGGAAATATTTAGTTTTCGCCAGCAATGGTTTCTAAAGGGAGCGAACATCGGTCACGCGATCAGCTCTACTTTGTTTCTTTTGATAGCGTTTGATAGTACTTAGGCTGTCGATCAGAATACCACACAAATTAAGTTTATTTCCCTGTGACAGTTAGGTAACCATGACCTACCGCGATTGGAATCAATGTTCGATTCGGAATTTTCTGAGGCAATGTTGATGCTGGAACTTCTGTTACCTGGAGTAGTTGGCATCTATTACGGCGAAGAGATACGTATGCGGACTACTCGGCTGCGACCAGACGAAGTTTTTGAGCAGACAAGAAGCGGCTTCTGGGCAAGGGATATGGTTCGAACACCGATGCAATGGGATGATTCTCAAAATGCAGGTTAGCATGCGTGCCATTTCTTTCGCAAGACATACATTTAATCAAAACGGTTATAACTGGATTGTGCCGGATCTAGAGATTCATTAAAGTAGAGAGTGTGGGGGAGGGGGGGAGGGGTAATTTGGCACCAAGACTGGTCTCCTCATGTTTTAACTTTATTCTCACAAGAACTGGCTTTTAATGAGAGCTCAAAGTGTGCGTAGTTTATGGAGCAAAATCGTAAAGATAAAAGAACACTGCAAAGGTAGCTGTTTTATAAAGTGCATGGATTACGACATTAATTTAGACTTTAAAAATACAGAATCCTATTCGAACTTCCTCCAACAAAATGATCAGAATTCGAGAGTTAGGTGAGGTTACATGGGGGCTTGCTGTGTTGGACGGGTGTACTCAACGAACCCGCACATCTTGTAAGCTAGCGTTGTCACCTAAAATACCTAAAACAAAATAGGTGACGTGCGTTTATTTCGGAAACTATGCGTCGCAAAACAAATATTGTGAAGACAAAAATCGTTTTTTTATGCTCTTTCAGCTTATTGTGAGATCAGATTTTCAATTTTTTATTTTTCGACTCTTTTTCGCAAGTTTTATAAAATAAATCACTTTCAAAATCACACCATGAAGAGTTATGGACACGAGGTAATATTATTGATGGTAATTCTTGAATTCTAGAAACATTCCTTGGTATGATTTGCGTAATTACACCCAGCCCATTTTTCAGCTTTTTCACCAGTCACGAATTCAACTCAATGTACTGACTAAAACGTACAGGTCCTATTTTTGTATAAAATTGTACTGGTCTATTTTGGTCCTCTTTTGCGTACAGCTGAAGAGCCTTTTTAATCTTATTCGTAATGTTATCATTCTCAGGTTTCACAATCAAGAAGAAACCTTGGTTGCCAGTCAACCCCGACTACTGGCATAATAATGTAAAGCATCAACTTCAAGATCCGCACAGCCATTTGAATTTTTTCAAGCGGGTAGTAAAATTGCGACAATTACCTGTCTTCAAAAATGGCCAGCTAGAGACATGTGTCGTCTCACCATGGCTGTATATGTATGTCAGGTAAGGATCTCTAAAATTTGAGAACGCGCCTAGGGAAGATTTGTTTTATTCTGTGGTGCCTTGTTTTAAAGGTGTGGAATACCGCACATAATATTGCAGTCTGAGATAATGGTGGAATAATATTTGAACTAAGAAAATAATTTAAACATATGATTTTGCTAAGATAATTTTGTTTGAGCGTTGTCCAAGGGCACAGCACCAAAAGCGGAGAAGATGAAAAACGAAACTTTAAAATAAATACTTTATCAGAAGAAATGTTTTTAATACGTCCCAACCTTTTCCAAATTAAAGGATTTTATAAAAAAAGGACAAAAAAAAAACAAAACAAAACATAACAAAAACAAAACAAAAAAATCAATCAAGCCTTCTTTGAGTGGACTGAAAAGTACTTTCTTCGGTTCTTACCCAATGAGCTGCATCCATAGTTTTTGAACACGTGTGATCCAATACGAGAGATGGAGATGTGACCTCCTCCCCCCTCCATGCTACTCAACACACAACACCCGACAATCAACAATAACTCTAAAATGTTGTAAGTTTGTAACTTTCATAATGAAGAGAACACTTTTTGTGTAAAAGCCTCTCTTTAGTTAGATAATCACTCTTATTTTTGACCATAGAAAACTTGAGGATCAACCACCATTCGTTGTAATTTTAAATGTTGGTTCTGAAATCGAGACTGTGTGCCTCACAAGTTGCGGGACGGATTACTTGCCCAACGTCTTGGAAGTCCACACAAGTTCTGCAAATGCTGGTTACAAGACTGGGTGAGCTACAATCAATATATTTTACTAGCTATCAGGGGAAGTTACTCTTTCATCACAAACGATACATAAGTCAATGTAGCAACAAGGCATTGGCTGGGTCATCGATCCGTGCAAATTTTCTTCCAGTTTCTTCTTGTTTTCTTTTTAATGCCTTTGTTTAGACTGGCCAGTTGGTATAGATCAGTAAAACTGATGATGAACAAATAATACATTAGTATAATGGAGAACTGTATCACATTTAACTGATAGACTGACTGACTGAAAGAGAGTTAGGTTTCCAGGGCTCTTATCTCATATGTTTCATTTTTAACATGGCTTATGTGACGCAGTTATCATGAAAAATATTTCCAGATCAACAAGAGTTCCACTATTTTGACGGATTCTCTTGTAAAGCTATGCTATTTCGGGTTTAACCTAGGTTCTACCTATTGCAGTGGTGGCTCATCAGGTGAGGCAAGTGAGGCGAAAAAAGAGCCATCTCACATTTTCTGATGAAAGATTCGCTAGTAGAAATGTCTCATGGGAACCCATGAAAAATTCCCTGGGATTAATCAGGATCAAACAATGGGTCTGTTGCAAACTTTTGCTACAGCGATGAAGAGTGACTCATCGTATGTAAAATCGCCCGAAAAGTCCATTAGTGGCATCAGAAAGTCATGAAATGCGATAATAAACTCACAAGAGACGTTTAATGAAATCCAAGATGGCGGTAAAATATCGAGCAATCTGTATGCATGCACCTTTAACATCCAAAGATTGCCAACGTTGACAACTTCACAGCTTCAGAGGTTATGTGTTTATTTACATTGTGATTGGGTGTGATCGATATTGTGAGGTTGGCTATCCTTGGATGTTCGTGGTGCATGCATACAGGTTGCTCCATATTTTACCGCCAAATTGGATTTCATTAAACGTCTCTCGTGAATTTCATACTGCATTTTATGACTTTCTGATGCCACCAATGAACTTTTCACGCGATTTTACATGAGATTGAACACTCTATAGCGCTGTAGCAAAAGTGTGCAACAGACCCATTCGATACAGAAAAACTAGTTTTGCATTTAAAGTTGCCTTACGTTGTCTTCATTTGATTGTAATTCTTTACTCTGTGTATTTCAGAGACAAATTCATAATATCTGGTCCACTGGAATCTCACTGTTCCATTCTCCGACCGAAAGCGGCTGTTCTTTTGACTACAGCCGAGCCCGACAGCAATCACGGGTCAATCTCAGCACAACTATCCTTCCCACTAATTGCGTCGTTGATTTTTGTTCACTTTAGAGGGTGTAGCATCAGTTGATAATGAACAATGGATTTCTTGATCTCAAGACTCGACGGATACTTTCGGAATTCTTGGAAATTTGCCGGAAGAACATAGGACGGCATTGAAGATCATGACAATTTTGGTTGGGACAACTGTGAATATTGAGCGTATTATAAAGTCAAATGGTATCCAAAAGAAAAGTGAATAAAATAATTTAAAATATGAAGTCCTGAAAATTCAAAGTAAACAGAATGGTTTACTTGGTATACACAAATCACCTAGCACCCTAGTGAATGATAGAAATATTTCGATCATTAGACCATTCCGTTTGCCCGATTATACCATTATAATGACCTGTGATTCATTGATGTTTCCTGTTGTGAAGGAACGTGTGGAAAGGTGAATCATCGTACAGTGTGCGGTCAAGTGGAATCTCATAGTGATAACGTCTCCTTCAACTGATCTCCTTCAACGGAATAAAAAGAGAATGTAATTGAAAAAAGAGTTATGAGCAGTAGAACGATGTTTTTTGTTTTTGTTTGAATTGAACGCAATACTAACTATAAGCTTGAAAAACTCAAATAATCAAAATTACTCTTTGAAGCATTGTATATTTTTCATTCCTTTTTTTCAATAAAAAAAAAAAAAATGTAAAACTTTCTCTTCTAGTCTATTGCTTTCTTCAGTCGGAATTTACCTCATTACGTCAATCAAAGAGGCATTTACCCATTACAGTTAAAATATTTAATAGTTAATGGTCAGTAACTACCAGTGAATCTGGTTATTTCGCTATTTACAATATATAACCAGAGAATAATCAATTTCAATTTATCTAAGACCGACAGGGTTCAATTATTGAAAATTAATTTAATTAACTGTTTGAAGTATCAATTCTGAGATAATTTAACGAGTAAACGAGCTATAGGCCTTCAGACAGAATTTAAATGTTGTCCGTTATTTGGTATCTTCCACCGTTTGATCAATCACAAATATGGCCCTCTTCAGTTTCAGAACACTGCATTGATATTAAAAGCACGCCGTTCTTAACTTTGCAACGCTATATTGGCTCAGTGGCAAGCGTCTCAAATTTATTGTTTCTTAAAGAAAATGGTAATATTTGATGAGCTGAGACAAAGTTCCTTTTAGTTTTTTCCTAACAGCCCTCTTGTGGAGATGTTCTCATGCAAAAACGCAAAAATTGTGTTTTTGTGACGTCACAACGTGGAATTCCCGTCTAAAACAATGTATTTTGGGCCAAAATCGTATCTGTAGAAATAACTTGGTTGGTAATGAAAGGCATATTTGTTTTTAGCTCATCAAAAACTTTCATTTCCCCATTAAAATAACACCAAAATCCAGACCCTTGAATCTATCTCTCTACAGAGCAAACTATTCTCCCCAGAATGAACTTTCAATAATTTGTAAGGCAATTTTGTAAGAAATAGCAAACTCTCAGAGTGATCGAAATTAAAGAATGAAGTTTCTTATAACTTTAAAATTTCGTAAAATTTTCTAAAGAGAAAGTTTTAAAAAATGGAAATATTGAGTCAGCCATCAGGGTTTCAAAAAAGAAATGTTTAATCGGAAAAAATGAAATTTTTAATGCCAAATTTTAGCGTCAACTTCATTAGAATATCTTGAAATCGTAGCTTTAAAAATCCACATTTCCATGTCCGATCAAATATTACTGCTTGCAGTTGTCAAATAAGCATTAATTATTCAATTTATTTCCGTCAACGTGACCGGACACACGCATCAGGACGACATTTTTCGGTTTGTTTAACTTTGGACGAATCCAGACTTATTGAAAGTGACCATGAACGAATCCGGGCATCTGCACAGACACGCAGACGCAACTGCGCATATCTGCACTCGTACAGAGCCCGACACAAAAAAGGTGATCAGCTAATCAACTGGCCAGGCGAGCAGTAAGCGTTGACTATGTCTTTTGTTATATACATCTCATTGTTAGTCGTTGAGTTATGTTGTCAGGCATTTATCTCTTTAATCGATATTCTCTTATAAGTGACAATGTTTTCATAATCCTCAATGACCAGTAGTACTCGCCGAAGCCCTTCACTCTTTGTGGGATCAAGCCGATGAGGATGAGGAGGCACTTGACCAGTGTTGCCAGATGATGGCGATAAATCGTCATATCTTGCATTTAAATTAATGTAAAATCTAATAAATCCTCAAAATCTGGCGACCGAGTTCTTGACTTCCATTGAGACAGAAAGATGTGCATCAGGTTGAACGCATTAATTTACTTTCACGGTTATGTCACTGAATCGGTCCGATGTTGACATGATTTCATATTCGCCGATCGCTAAATTACACAGATGCAAACATCGCCTCTTCTCTTTTGATTGAAATTTAAGATTCCATTTTTTTGGACCCGAAAAGTTGCAATTTATTGCTGCGCTGAAAAGAGTTGGTAAAAACGAAGCAGTTTTACTCGGGGGCTCCGTTTAATGGGATTCTACAATCCATCGATTTATTCTACCAGTTGAAGCAAATATTACACATTTCAGTTGAGAAGTATTGCAATGGTTTAGAAAAATACTCAAATCAGTACTCTTTGCTTCAACCAGTTGAATTACCGATTCATCGGAAAATTCCATTAAGCATTCGCCAATAAACGGTAGCACTCGTTTTATCAAATTTTCCAATCTTTGAAAAATTACACTGGTCAACACTGATCCAGCTTCTGTCATGAAATCATCAGTTTCTTACTATATGTGGCATGAGAAAACAAGTTTCACAATAAAAAGATTAGATTAGTCTTGTTTCCAAGATATCTTGTAGCAATATATTTGTAGGTAATTATACATCCATCTAGTTTTTCCCTTTTTTTATTACGTCATTAAAAATTGTTTTTCGTAAGAGCATTAAACATTAAATGAAACTATAGGTATCAGTATCAAAATTGTCTGAAAGAGCGTTCATCCGGTGATTTGATTCGGAAGCACATACTTCAACTCTACAGAGTGTCCCAAAAGTAAGTTCTCCCTCTTATCTTTTGAACGGTCAATTTTGTCAAAAACCACTAAAACATGTCTAACCTTATTTTAGCCAAAATTTCTTTAAAACATTTCCAAAACATTTTTTGGGAGTCCCTTTTTGAGAGGTATTTGGAGGGGCAACTTAGTTTTTTTCAAATGGCAAGGGGGGCGATCTTCTTTCAGGAATAGATTCTCCATCAAAAATAATGAAAAATGGTGCCAACCACGATTATTAACTCCTCCTCCTCCCCCGTTCAACAGTTATGGGGGTCAAAGTTTGTAAAAGGCCCTTGCCCTCTTATTTTTTTCTCACGAAAGGACGTCCTAAGAAAATGGTATTCGCAGAAAATGAAAGATCTTACCAAGAACTACAGTGCCATCAAGTTTCAAATCTCTGCGACCTCCCGTGTAGGCGCAAATATGGGGGCCTTATTTTCTGTTAAACTTTTGTCCCCCTAATTTTTTCTCGAGCTATAGAAAAGTCGCAGAGTATCACTGTCTTGACGGCAAATGAAAGGTCTTTTCAAAAGCTACAAGGCCAGATCAGTATCAAAGTCTTATCCCCCCTTTCAAGGCGCTGAGGAAAATTAGAGTTACAGGGTACCTCGTCCAAGGCGAAGTTCCCCCCCCACCTCCTACGATGTAGAAATTAGGGGGGGAGTCACTAGACTTTAATACTGGTATGCTCTGTAGCTCTTGAGAAGACCATTTCATTTGCCGTCATACTAGATGTCCTAAGACTTTTCTAACTCGAGAAAAACATAGGGGGGGGGGCTCAATATTTTAACAAAAAGTAAGCCCCCTTATTTGCGCCTACATGGGGGGTCGCAGATATTTTAAAATGAATGATTTTGTAGCTCTTGCTAAGATCTTTCATTTTCTGTGAATACCATTTTCCTAGGACAGTCCTATCAAGAGAAAAAAAAATAGGAGGGCAAGGGCCAATTACAAATGTTGACCCCCATGATTTATGAACGGGGGGGGGGGGAGTTAATAATCGTGGTTTGCGCCATTTTTCATTATTTTTGATGAAGAGTCGATTCCTGAAATGGAAGCAACCCCTTACTTCTTGAAAAAACGAAGTTGTCCCCCTATCACCTCCCTAAGAGAGGCCCAAAGAAAATTGGCGTTTACAAGAAACTTTGACTAAAATAAAGATAGAGTAGTTTTTTTTTTTTTTTTTTTTTTTTTTTTTTTTTTTTTTTTTTTTTTTTTTTTAAATTGGTCTTTCGAAAGTTAAGAGGGGTAAGGGACTTTTGGGCCACCCTGTATTTTCAAAGTTCCTGATACTGACCTCAAGCAAAGGCATTATATCAAGTAGACCGTGCCCAGTTCTCGCGCGTGGTGTCAATTTTTGTTTATTCGCATGTGATGAGTGTGGAGCGATGCGATGTGGCGCCGAACTGACATCGATGACTTGAGTTGCCTCAGCCCGGGCGACATTGCACATGTGCGGCCGGTATGCTACGCGAAATATCTGTGATGGATAGGCGTTTTTTCCAGTTCACAATAACCTTTGGGGGATAAAAAATCATGCAGTTCAGTTGTAAATTTCATCTTTTACAATTTTGTTCCTTACATATTTTGCCGAAAAGTGGACCTGAAACGAGTTATTTAGGTAAAACAGAGCGCGCGAGTGTATTCTCCCATTCATTCCCAGCAAAAGTTTCGATACCGTGGGGGCACTCAGCGAGCTTCCGGCCCGCCCGCCCATCATTAAGCTTCGCAAAACTTATTGCCATGCCTAGCGCTCACAGCGAAGATGCGGAGTGCACCGTCTACTTAATATAATGTCTTTGGCCTCAAGCGGGAAAGATGAAAATGACTTGGACACTCGAAACATAACACAAAGCGAAGATTACGCCAAATGAAGTGTGATATACATATAGTTATAGAGTATCACGAGCTACAAGGAAATAGTCTACTTTTATGATTTAGAGGTCACTTATCTTTCCGCCATACGTTAAGAACTAGGCTTAAACGCAAGTGATAAATTCAGGTAGCAAAATAGTGCAGATATTAAACGATAGGTGTTACTCAAAGCCACCTCATTTAGTGGGTTTAAGTTTTTCTCTTCCAAAAGAGTTCAATTTGAGTGGAAGAGGGTGAAAAAGCAGTTAGAAGATTTTCACAATGTTAACAACAAATGTCATTACAGTTAACTTAGAAAGATTACATTTTCGTCAGGTCAGTGCATTTTTCATAGAAATAACCTAATGTTGGTCCAAAGTACAATTATCATTTTGGTACCATTCCAATTTCTGGAAAGGAACTCGTTCTGTTCCAAAAAAAAGTTAAAATGACGCAAGGTGGAAACAAACAGATGTGTAGACGGTTTTTAAAACAATTTCAAGATGTCTTCCACTTGTTATCTTTGTTTCTAACGTATTCTTTTCAGTTTCACTTCTTGAAATCACTACATGGACGTGTATCTGAAACGTGAATTTCATAGATACAGACTTGTTTAAAAAAAAAAAACCCGTTTACAGAACATTTTAAAAATAAGTTTTTCCCCCAGACAAAATATATGTTTCAGCTTCACATCCACAGAATGTTTTCAAAATGGGTCACTGAAACAAAACAATTAAGATGGAAATAAAGAAAACAGTTTGGAAACAAAAAGGGGGCATGATTTGTTTTCAAAATGTTTCAAAACCTTCTATAGTTTGTTAGGTTCCACCTTATGTTATTTTAAACATTTTCTAAACGTTTTAAAGTTTCTGAAGGCAAGATGTGCTGACAGCACATGTAGGACCCTGACAGCACAGCACTGTGCTATCAGGGTCCTACATTACTTTTAAGAACTAAAACAATGTACTTAGCTTTGTGCTTTTCAGATTCAGAAAATTATTTTCTCGATCAAATTTAATGAACACTGATTCTTTAAAGCTGTTAATCTATGAACAGTAATGTCATAATGAAATATATGAATACATAGCAATTGAACAAACGTATATAAAACCCCTAAAACAGCAGCTATTTTTTCGATTATTTCGCCCACAGATCAAATATGGAATATTTTTGACGATTCTATCGAGTGGGATAATATTTCCTGTTGAAGCAACAGAAAAAGAATGGTACGAGATGACGACCGTGTACCAGATTTTACCACAATCATTCAAAGATACCAACGGAGATGGCATTGGAGACCTACAAGGTATGTAACATTCAACTTTTAAAAATATTCGCTGATATTATAAATGGTAACTTTCATAATTTGAGTCCTCAAATGGTATGCAAAGCTAACATAGTCAAAGGTTTGTATTTGTCTGACAATTAGTTAAATGAAATTTTGCAACATTATAAAAGAGAAGCATAATAATAAAATATGCTGCAAATGGTGCTTCAAAGGCACATTAAAACTCTAACTATAAAATCTCTCATAGAAATAGTGTTTGAAAAAATCATTTTCAGGTATCCGTGAAAAATTGGATTACCTGCATGATATTGGAATCGAGACTTTGTGGATTCAACCTTTTTATAAGTCTCCAATGTTAGATGGTGGATACGATATCATAGACTTCAGGGAAATTGACCCAAAATTCGGATCTATGGAAGATTTCAAAAAGCTAGTAAAAGAGGTCCATGATAAAGGTAAGAAAAAGCAACGCTCATCATAAATGACTCAGTCAATTTTGAGTGACTAAATTTTCTTTTTCCTGATAATGAGACATGCCAACATATGAGTATTGAAGAGTTAAGAGGAAAACGATGATTGTTTAGAGAGACCACCACTTTAGCTGATCTAGTATAGCTTACATTTATTCTTATGAATAAGTGGCGGTTGATAGGTATCATTATTATCATTATTTATGGCTTCGATCCAAAAGAGATCTTGAGCAGGATGCACCTTCATAGCCATTGAACAAAGGAATGAATGCAACCTATTTTTGATTATAAATACTGTGAAATCCGTTAAATCACTATAACAAAAAGAGAGCATTTTTTTTTTAAATATTTAATTTAAAAATGATTTTTTGAGAAAACTATCGAACGTTGAATGATTTGAAGAAGCTTTTGTTCAAAATACGTAGATTTCACAAATTTTTTTATAAAACAGCCTATGGCTTACAAAACGGAATGCCGGATTTTTTTTTTTAAATTATTTTTATCTAGCTCCAAAATTGAAGTTCAGCGTGGACCAATGAATCAATGTCAATTTGCAATTATTCGATTATTTTTGAAGAGAGTCAGACAAAATCAAGATTCCAGCGGCGGCTCGTGCAATGTGGCAACAATGGATTTCCTCCATTTAAAACTGTGTAAAATAATCGATTACTTGGTGGGCCGTAGCTCCTCACCTAGTATCGATCTTTTTGCATACGTTTAAATGGCAAAAGTGCACGGTTGCCTGATTGCACGAGCCGCCACTGTAAGATTCTCGATCTAGGGTTGCTCACTTTTTTTCTCTCCACTTATTTTGACGGTTTAAATTGTGAGTTAAGAGCAGGAGGTGCACCTCGGAAAAAAAACTCACTAAGTTAAGAAGCTGAAAAAGCATAAACACATAAAACGAGCCTATGTCTGTAAAAACACGAAAAAAAAGATAAGTGAAAATAACTCGACGGATACCTGATTTTGGCACCTGCTAGATGTTATGGTAAACTTGACCAGAAGTATGGTACATTTACCGATACTTTGAGTAAATTCGACATGCAATCAGGTAACATTACCTAGTACCTAGTCAAAACATAGTATACTTCTGGTTAACGTTACCATAACATCTAGCAGGAGCCGAAATCAGGTATCCGTATGGTTATTTTCACCGTAGTTTTTTTTCCGTCAATGATTGCATCTGTGTCAAAGAATGTGTACAGAATTATTTCATGGCTTGAAGACAGACTCTCTTTTTTTCGGCACTTTCTTGGAGGGTTGGTTTGGTCCCAACAATCCAGATTTCTAAAAATATTCAACAAAAAAAAAAAAAAATAGTAAAAACCTCTTCTTTTACGTTTATTACATGCATAATGCAATGTCTAGAATAACATTGGACATGTTCACGTACTTATTGATTACATGGGGTTACACTACCCTCTCAAGAAGCGGGGTTACTTTGTAATCATAAAATTTATCAATAATCTTTCGGTGTCCTATGCTTTCATGACACGATGCGTTTCAAGTCTCAATGAAACGAGTCCAGTTTGAAGCCGCATAGTAAGGGTTGAGGGAGGTGTACTTTTCTCAAAATTATGTTCTTTAGGAATGAAGCTTATTTGCGATTTCGTGCCAAACCACACAAGTGATGAAAGTGAATGGTTCAAGAAATCAGTGAGGAAAGAGGACCCTTATACTGATTACTATATTTGGAAAGATGCAAAAGGTTTTGATAGTAAATCTCAGCCCATACCTCCCAATAATTGGGTAAGTTTGACGACGTATCTTCAGTACTTACTCTTTGCTTCTCCGAAAACTTTCGGTACTATCCTTGGCCATGAAGTATGTCAGAAAGGGCTGGTCATGCTCTCAGATTTGATGAATCGCCACAAATCTGAAACGATCCACGCATAGTTTATTGATTAAACATGTAAAAGTTGGCAGAACAGATAAAAAAAGTAAACAACCGTCTCAAGAGCTGAATTCTTTCCAGGGATGGACATATTTGTTAGATAAGGCATCGGCTTTGAGGCTGTGTCAGAGGCTCGATTTAAAACATGAACTTTGGCTGGACAGTTAAAAAAAAACAAAAAACAAAAAACAAATATTAAGAAAAAAAAATTTCTCGAAGCAGAATTTATTCCAGAGATTACCATTTTTATTATCTACGGCATGGGATCTGAAGCTTTATGAAAGGCTAAATTTAATCGATTACAAAAATCGGTAAATCGTTACAGGGTTACTTAAGAGATTTTCGATTTATTTCTATTTAAAAAAGCGAGATAACGCGTAACGTTGTCGTTGTAAGGCAGTGTGCAGTATATTATGCATGAGTGTTGTGTTCCTCATAAAAATGGTACCACTCGAAGTTTTAATTTTAGGTAACGACTTTAAAAAACATGTGCTGTTATTGCAAACTGGTTATACTTGTTTGGCCCCGATCAGTAATAGGAGGCAGGAATACTGAACCTCTTAAATAGAAGATTTCAAAAAGTCTCTTCATTAAAAGAAATAGAGCGAAGCGTACACATCCAATCATTATTGCTTAAACGGAAGGTCAATGTGGTTATTTGTTCTCAATTGATGAAAGGCTCAATTATAATAGCGACGGATTTTTCAAAACTTCCCAACTTCCATTGAGATGTAAACATCTGTCGTAAAATTAATTGCGTTGAATATCGTTCTACGAAATTCGAACTTTTAAGAAAAGAATTACATTTTCTATTCAAATCGGTCCAAAATGGGTTTCACGGTCTCTAATTTTTTGAATAGAAAGTAAGGCCCAATTTAAAATATAGTAACATGTGTTCCAACGATCTTTTGAATTCGAAAGCAAAGATATAAGAAAAAGTCAGTGGTTAACGATGAAACAAGTAGTGTCTTAAACGTGAAGACAAGCTATGTTCGATCCTTATTTCAGGCGTATTTCTGCATGAGATTACTAAAGAGATTAGCTAATAATAATCAGAGAAATGAACAATGAAACATAATAATTTGTAAATGAGCGATATCACGATGAACTTGCAGAATTTGTTGTATGTATTCAATAGCTTAGTCACAGCAGAGGATCAGCATGGAGGTGGCATGAGCAAAGACGTCAATTTTATTTCACGCAATTTGCTAGGTTTCAACCGGATTTAAACTTCCGAAACCCAAAGGTTCAAACAGCCATAGAAGTAAGTGATTTTTTCTCTATTTTAAGATTAAAAAGTTGGATTGACAGTGGAACCGAAAGAAACGAAAAAGCGTTGTTTTTACATGGCGTATGACCGGATTGTAAAAAGATACTTTCATTCAACTTGATTGCACTACTATAGTAACGAGTGTTTTGACTTGTTTCACCCATTTCAAGTTTATTGATATTAAATATTGGCTCTAATTTTGTCCTATTACACGTGTTTCTTCAACTTTTTTAATTGAGCTCCTCAACAAGGAAATAATTTTGAAGACCATAACAACATAAAATACATTGAGAGAAAGCATAAACTTGGAAGTACCAATTTACCGCCTATTCAGAACCAAAACATTAAATACTCAGGGCATTAAAAATAAAATCCAACGTTTAACTTTCAAGTAAAACAAACCATGATGTGCTTTCATGTTCATTGTTCAACCTGAGTAGTACTCAGCATTGATGAGTCTATGCTGATGATGTTAAAAATAAATTAGTTTGAATGAGTGTTAGGATCATCTACTCTGCTGTAAAGGCCGTCAACACCCAAACAGTTACCATTTGCCCTCCTCAGAATCTTAAAGTGGTGCAATATATCAATTTCCTCTGCCGCTCTTAAAATAAGTAAGTAAAAAAGAGAAAGAAACTGAAAGCTTGAAAGCTAGGAAGACGGAGCAACACAATTTGGAATGCAAATGCTCAATCGTCACGGATAATGATAGCACTCCTTCTTTCGAGAAAATTTTGTCACAAGTCTGTTTGAACGCTCCTAAGGCAGCTAAAGTTGTCTTCGATTAATTTAATTTTGGAAATCAGTTTCTCTATTTTATTCAACAAAAGAGCGAAAAATGTAAGGGATGTTTTCATTTTTATTAGAATTAAAACTCCTTCACTTATATTTGATAAGGATTGATATAGATTTCATTGCTTTCGGAAACGGCAGGATATCCTGCGTTTTTGGATGGATTTGGGAGTAGACGGATTTCGTATAGATGCTGTTCCCCAATTGATGGAAGATGAGCAATTGAGAGACAATCCTTGGAAATCTCCCGATCTGGTCGGTTCCGATGACTTGAGAGCGCAGATTCAGCTGTACTCTGGACATCAAAATGACACGTTCAATCTAGTTCGTGAGTGGCGTTCATTTGTGGATAATTATTCGTCTAGAGATAATAAAACAAAGTAAGTGGAACTTAAGTTTGAGTAAATAAAAATTGGCAGGACTTTGACTACATGATAGCAAAAGTTGAGTTGAGTCAAACATTACTAGAGTTCGTTTCAGAAGTAAAGGCGCAGCTGAAAGATGATCTTTGGCAAATTTTCAGTTCTCATTCTTTTGTATCCAACTTACCTGCAACTCTAACCTTCTAATTTTAAAGCGGTTTTCAATGGAAAGTCGATGGTCAAATTCATTTTCATCCATTTTTATTGAGGAATATAAATTAAACTCCTCAATATTATTTTATTTAATAAATAAGGTTGAACAAGACCAAAGTTTATCGATCTAGGTGCGTGGTGCGCCTACATTTCTGAAGCTACCTTCTTTCTTAACAAGTTTCATTATGCTGTCAGTGCTTCAGAACATCAGTTAATAATCGAGACAGGGTACAGAACCATCGTCAAAATTTACCGTACGTTCTTAATTGATTTTACTCTCCCATACTGTTCGTTGTTTTTTTAGGAGTAACGTTGACTCTTTTGTGTCAACTCTTCGCTTTGAGCAATTTTTTCAACGAGAGCTTTATTCTTTTCCAGTCTGGCAACTTACAAAAATGAATTCAATTGAAAACGGTTTTCAATTGAATGCGTCAAATACTAGTTTTCCAAATATAAGATGCTTGCTGTAACTATACCGTCTGCATACATACATTTAATTTGCACAGTTTTTTGAGGATGCTTTTTCCGTTTAAGAAGCAAGCGTACGGTTGTTTTTTTTTTTTTTTTAATTTCAGAAGTACTTATTTTTATTGATATTGATATTTTTAGGATGATCCTATTGGAAACGTACCAAAGTGTGGATGTAACTGTAAGATATTTCAGCCAACCCCCTCAAAAAACTACAAACATTCCAATGTATTTTGGATTGGCCTGGTTACCAGAGTATCTCAACTCTACACGTTTTGATGAATTAACTCATAAATATATCGACATTCTGCCGCAAAATGGAGTTCCGAATTGGCAGGTACATAACTATTCGAAGAATTTCAATAACATACATTTAAACTTATATTTACGATTTATTTGTAACTTTTGGATAATCTGACAATTATTTTTGTTTGAGCCATTTGATTTAAAATATTCCGGAAAAAAAACCTTTTTTCCTTATAGAGTCGCATGCAGCCAGAAAACAGAAATTCGCAAGCAACCAAGACAATGTTGTAATCAGAAGAAAATACTTTTGAGTATAACAAGCGCAAATTATTCCTGACAAGAAATCAATCGATTAATTAAAAGTAATATCTGTTTTTAACCACAATTAGTGTTTGGTAAACAAAAATACATCCACGCTTTCTCGTGATAAAATCTTAAAATGTATTCTTTGTCTGTTTGAGGTTAAAAAAAAAAAAAAAAAAAAAAAAAAAAAAAAAAAAAAAAAAAAAAATTAGACAAAATGATACTTTTTGCGTCATTGACTGAAATCGAATTACGAGAGTTTTTTTTATTCTATGTTAGCAAATGTTAGTAAAAGTCATAGCGTGATAAAACTTGAACTTAAAGAACATTGTTTACAGTGTTGTTCGTTTGAAATTTTACTGGTATACCATTCCTCTGCAATCTCAGATCAGTAATCATGATGGTGGCCGACTTGCATCTAAAGAAAATCCTATGACAGCCGAGGTAATGATGATGGCAGCGCTTCTTTTGCCCGGATTTGCTTGTATTTACTATGGCGATGAGCTGCAGATGAAAAATGCAAAACTTCGCCCGGACCAGACCCCAAATAGTAAAGATATTAGAATTCCCGCTAGGACTCCGATGCAATGGGATGACTCAAAAAATGCAGGTTTGTAAAATTTAGAAAAACGGGTCAACGGTAACGCTTGCTACATACTACATAGTAAGAATGTCGGTGTAAGAAAAGCGTTGAAAAGGGGTTGAACACTTTGCAATGGGTCTTTCTTAGGTGAGTTCAGTTTAATAATGATGATGATGATAACAAACAAACAAACAGAACGAATACAACTACCATTGATGCTTGCATCAACAAACGTTTAAACCGCATTGAGAGTTGCAAATCATCTATCTCCGGACTCTAGCAGGCTCTAGAAGGAGTAGAAGGCCAACATATTGGTACAAAAAGCAGCGCATTTCAGATTTATTGTACAAGACACTCATTATACATTATTGTACAATCCACTAAAATTAATTCGGGAACAGTTGGAAATTTTGAAAAACGCTAAAGCAACGGCTCAATAATTTCCAGGGGAACAACTTTCAAGGTGGTCGCCAATTCTAGAGCCTTTCCTGAGGAGTCCAATGGTAAAACCAATACTTCAAATGAGGAGCCCCATTGTTTCCCTAATGGTTCGAGCAAGGATATAGCTCTAAGACTGCTGGATCGCTGTTTCTCGTAGGACTTTGACCGTTAATAGTTCAAAAACCGAAACCACATCGACTTTCCGTTGAAAATAAGTGACCCCTTGAATAAATGCATATATCTCTTGAAATGATCGAACCCGTGATCCAGCGTTTTATGAAATCTAAGGTCTTTTTTTATAACAGTCTCTGAAAATGTCAACTTTTTTAAAAAAAATTGGGGGATTGAAAACTTCCTTTAACAATTTTTTTTCAGGGAAAAATGTATTTTCATTGAAAATTACTAGCTCTGAAGAGCATTTAAAACTTAAAGTTTTTCAATTACGGACCATTCAAAGTGGAGTTACGATTCTTGGAAAATAGATCCTTATGGAGCTTCGACTCTCGATAAAAAGACTACAAACAACGATATCGGCTTCCAGTTTGCGTTGAAAAAATTGTACATTTTATCCGAGCAATTAAAAAATACGGGGTACCTCGTTTGAAGTATTAGACTTAGGGGTTGGGACCCCATGAGGGCTCTCTAGGAGGGGTTTCCAAATATTCAATCACCTGTAAATGTGTCCCATAGGAAATCATTGAGCCTACGTTTTTTCGTTTTTCGAAATTTGCGACCGTTTCCATCAAAATTTGAGAGGAACCTTTTTTAATTAACTTGCTGTATGGTTTTACTCCTTGGAATATTACGTTCTAACATCTTCATTCTTTGTAGCTTAAAAAGATAAAGCGGCTAACATTACCTACACTTTTCTAAGAAATTACCTCTTTTGGAACTTGTTTTGTCTGTTAGTCTACATCGTTATAATTGCAGAATTAGTATACTGTAAAGAAATAAGTCTTTGGCGCCTTTTTTGTTGGATCACGTGATAAAATGTATGGCAATACAAGTTCTTAGTTTACTCTTGATCGTAAAAGGCAAAATTGGGCGGTCTTTAATAAAACATAAAATAAACCACTGACCATCAAGACATTTTCAGGGTTCTCCGCGAAAGACAAGCCGTGGCTGCCGGTGAATCCCGATTACGGACGAATTAATGTGAAGCTGGAACTGCAAGATCCTTATAGCCATTTGAACTTTGTTAAGCGACTAGTAAAACTGCGTAAAACGCCAGATTTTCAGTACGGTCAACTAGAAACATGCATCATATCTGAGTGGACCTACATGTTTGTAAGGTAAGATCATTATTTAAAGTACACAATTTAGAAGAAAATACTAGGGTCGTCAAGGAACATGGTTTTCCAGAGGTACATCATACTGCCTGTCTGAGCCCGGAGCGACACCTGCTCGTTTAGTGGCCCTTTTTTGTTGAGTTGCTACAGGTGGAGGGCTTTCACTGACGTCCTTTCTTTTTTGGAGCTTTCTTTATTTCATTGCATGTACAGATTTCCCGTCCTTCACGCAGAGATAGTTGGCGAAGAGTCACACCCCGTTGCTGTTTTCGTTAAATCTCCTCTTACTCGTTTTTAGGGATCCTTCATGCATCTTGATTCTCCTGCCACTTTTTTATCTCAATGTCTATCTTCCAAGTCGATTAATTCAATTTAAAACGAAAGAATAATGAGCTATACCAAGTAAAGAAGGGATAAGCTGGATTCTGGTTACGTTTCACATTTTTCTTCAAAATTTAAAGAGATCAAGCTAACACTTCTTTTTTCATAAAAATAAAAACATCCTTGAAGTTTCGGATTTATGAGATAGCGACACATTATTTTTGGATGACCCTCGTAGATTCATACTTAAGTTGTTCCATTTTAATTTTTTTTTTATTTTTCGACTTTTTCTAGGCACCTGGATGGGCATCAACCATTTTTAGTGTTACTGAATCTAGGATCTGAGTCTGAAAATGTTTGCATCTCAAATTGCTTGAAGGGTCAATTTCCGAGTAGTGTAGTTGTCCACACAGGCACTCCCAGTAGCGGCTACAAACCCGGGTAAGTTACATTATAATGAATTAAATTACTCTAAATTAGGGCAGTTTTCATAGAAATGGAAGTATTGCATGATGGAAACGGTCTGTATATGTTAGATAATGGTCGGCAAAATCGATATTTTTTATTTAAAGAGTTTTTTTTTTAGTCATTTGACCGTGTACCGCAGCTTTGTAACTATTTTACGCTAAAAGTTACCAGGTAGTCAATGTCCTGCTATGATGAACATGAAAATTACATACTTCCGTTTCTGATTGATTATAGCGGAATAGTTTTAAAATGTTGTGGTAGCACTCAAGCACGTGCATGCGAGGTGGTCAGGATTCAAAAGTGTAGACTTGTTTGAGGAAATCTGACAAATTCGGTTTCGATTCAGTGATAATTAATTCACCTCAGCTGATCAAATATGCCGACGAAACTAACAATGGGTTCGTTTTTTCATTCTGATCAAAAGTTTAAACAATAATAAAGTTTAGATCTTAAATCATGATGTTGATCATTCAAATTTGTTGCAATTAAAGTGAAATAAGTCATATAGTTCGGTTAGTTGATACAATGAATTTAACAATCCATCAGTTAATCATAGAAAAATCTTCGTTAGTATAGATCTTCTTCATAAATGGACCAACTCGAACTGCTAAGGGTCCAAAAATAGTCTTCCTGCTGACCATGAATCAGGTGCAAATTCCGTCTCCATCATTCATAGGCAGGATCCACAACTTTTGATTTAGAGGAGGATTAAAATTATCTTGGTCCTTGACGTCAATATATATTTTCTTTTGGCGTACATTTGGGTTAGTTCATGATTTAATGCAGACTAAAAGGCTTTGGTTGACGTATTCATCTCCTCTACTTCTCGTGTTACAGGGACACGTTCACTATTTCTGATGTCAACGAATCTCATTGTTCTATTCTTCGCCCAAAAACGGCTGTACTTCTTACGACAACTATTGAACCGAAATCCAATCAGGGAACGACGATCTCATCTAGCTTATCCTTGTCACTTGTCATCGTAGTAATGTTTTCAAATATTCTCGGAAAGAGTTGACTCAAATGTAAACAATTTGCAAATTGTCTCTCAGTTTGTCATCCACTGTAAACAAAGAGACTGTTTCCGACGAAACTATCCCTGTCTTTTCAGCACGAACTACTTCTAGAAGTAAAATTTAGAAAAAAAGACGTGGCAGTAAATTGATCGAAAAGAACAGGTAAGAAAAATTTTAAGTAATAAAAACTCTGGGGCTATTGTAACTATGTCTGGAATAAATCAAATGGTAGAGTTATGTTACTCTGGAAGAACCTAAAACTACATTGAAAATGGTTTTTTTTTCACGTGAGTTTTTCAAAGTTTTTGGGAGAAATTTCAATAGATTTTTTGACCACATGAAGTATCGTAAAGCAAAATCTGAAGAAGATTATGCTAAAAGTGAACATTAATGCTTTCTTTGACTTGTCATATGTTTAAAAATTGGAGAGGCTTCAGCCTTCCAAATCTTAGATCTTTAGAGGGATGCAGCGTGAAAATTATTAATTTCAAAGAATTTAATTTTTATGTCAATCCGAAGATCTTAAAGAACAATAAATATAAAAGAAGGGGTAAAATTAGTTCATACCAACGCAATGTAAAAATCAGGAACTCTCTTGGAGGGGTAAATAGGAATAGAAATAAATGATCTGTTGCGGCAAAAAAAAAAAAAAAAAAAAAAAAAAAAGCAAAATGAAAAATGAAGGATGACGTGAATCGCAAGTTAATTTTCGTCAATCAAAAATTACGACCAAATAAAATTTAAAGTAGAATGTTTTTTCGCTTTGAATTATAAATTGGAAATGAAGAAGAGCCATTGCAAACGTTAAACCAAACTGAACCCAAAACTAGAAACTAAATGAAAGCAAATTGGCCTTGAACTGCAGGTCTTTGAACGGTTCTGATGGTGGCAAAGAAAAATATTTTCATTTTTTCTTGTTCATTTTTATAGATTTTCGCTGCTTTATCTTTTAAATCTGATGCAGTTTGTGTTTATCTTTAGCTGCTCAGCAGAAACATTGATTTAGCCTACCTAGGAACATATACTGGTTTTCCTGAAGTTTAAAAACAGAAGTCATACATATTTTTTCATCCAAAATATTAAGAATAAGATTTAAGAATTATTAATTTAAGATGATTATTTTTTCTTAATTTTACTATTAAGATTTTTAAACTTAAGAAGATCAAGTTTTAAGATTTATTTTTATTATTAAATTATTAAAATTTTAGAATTATTTCTCTCTCACTCGCTCTCTCTCTCTCTCTCTCTCTCTCTCTCTCTCCCTCTCTCTCCCCCTCTCCCCCTCTCCCCTCCCCCTCTCCCCCTCTCTCTCTCCCCTCTATCTCCCTCTATCTCTCCTCCTCTCTCTCCCCCTCTCCCCCGTCTTTCTATGAATGCATCGGTGAGCCAAAGAAAGCGACACCTGACTTCACCTGCATCGGACGGCCGCTGCTCTGCCGTCAGCCGTTTAGAATAAAGACGACATTAAAAACCATAAATGAAGCGCGCGAGACTCTTGATCAACTAGCTATTGAGCGTAAGTGGATACAAGAAACTTGCATCTATATCTCTTCCATTCGAACAAGCAGGAAAATGAGACTTTCAATTCTGATGTAAAATGCCGCGAAAATAACAATAAGTTCAATTAAGTCTAAAACACACTTCTTGGAGAGAAACATTAACTCCATGTAGGTACACGTGGGTCGTGGGTGCATGAAAATCACATTTCATGCATTAAAAAGTGTCGAAATTCACTCAGAAACCCACGCAAAGCGTTTCCAGAGAAATTCAAAATGGCGGTCAAATGAGCGGATGAAAGTGGAAGAGTCCCATCTAGTTACTGTCTTCTCTATGATGATTCACTTTTCTCAGCATTAGATGGGGCTTCCCCTGTCTAACCTGCTCATTCGACTGCCATTTAGGAATTTGGTTTAAACGCGCCATTTAATGTGTTTGTGAGTCGATTTTGAGACTTTTCGATGCTTGCAATGTAATTTTCATGCAATTCCACGAAGGAATTTACCTTCTAAAACGCGGTAACAAAATTTTGCAGTAGCAATAGCATGATTTTTTAAAAAAAAAAAAAAGTAATAATAATAAATAAGGTTTCTTCGACCCAAAGGTAGTTTAGTCTACTGGTGGCACGTGATGTGCGATGTATCGATATCCTCCATTCAAACCTATCGGAAATAATCGAGTATCAGGTTAGGTCGATTTGGTTAGGTTTGTGTCTCCAAAAATTTTCACGGAAAAAATAAACTGGTAGAATTTAACATCTGCATAGCTGATTTTGGAGTCAGCTATCAAGTATGGTAAATTTGACTAAATTATGGTAAAATGTCCCAACAAACTAAATTAATTTACCATAATTTACGTTGCAATTACTATCTACTAGATAGCTGACTCCAAGATGGTAGATTTTCCCAGTATTTTTTTCCGTGTCAGAAAACAAAAATTAAGGTCCGTTTCGCGATTTAGAGCAATTTTCTATAGTCACAACTTAACGCGGTTAGGTTAAGCTTATTTTCTCCTTAGTAAATTGTCTGCAAACTTTTTCTCAGAATATTCCAACTCTGGACTAAGAAAACCAAAGCTTCCTGAGATTCATTTGATGAACGAGGTTTATGAGGATTATATCCTATACGTAGGAAAATAGCTTTATTTGGTATACTTTGAACTTATGGAGGGGCTGGTAAAGATATATCAGAAGTGGGGTTGTATTTGAGAAGATGAAGTATGAGGCAAACTGGGCAATACTATTCCAAAAAGTCACATCTCACTTTATTCGTTTGGGTGAGAGGGGGGGGGCGCCTGTAAATGACTTGGATATGATCAGCTGAAACGTGTCGATACCGATGTTGCGTAGACATGAGAGGGCCACCGTTCTGGGACCAATTTAACATCGACAGCTTACAGAGAATTTACTCAACACAAAGACTCGTAGTAAAAAGTTTGAAACCAGAAAACAATTTGGGTGGAGTTTATGGTGTAGCTGCTCTCAACTTTATGAGGAGAAGTAATGGGTGTCTCGGTATATGAAATGAATTTTTAGAGTTTTCTTGACTCCTCTTTGCGGAAAGTTTGCCTGTTCTTGTAATATTACTCTCGTTCTCTGTGTTATCTTCTTCTTTCTTTTAAGTCGTTTTTTCTTTATCCTCTGTTTTTTAATTCTTTCTATCCTTGTCCCCCACTTCCTTGTTCATAGATCGTCCTTGTTCCTCAGTTTCTCCATATCTTCTGATCCTACAGCTGCTCCTCTCCATTCTGTTTCCCCTCCCTCTTTGCCATTACTTACTTCTTTTTACCTCCGCCTCTTTTCTCTTTCACTTATAATTGAAATATGTTTTATGAGTTCCTGTACTTTCCATACAATCTGAGAGACCTTCCGGGAATTGGGGAAAGTCTAAACTTCAGTAAACTTTGGATGATCCGCGTACCTCGTGGCGGGACATGAAGAAAATCAAGGGGACTGGCCTTCCTTTTGAAACATTCTTTTGTTTCAGGAGGCTTTTTTCAAAGTGTTATTTTGAGACCTTTTTTGGTGATGTACAGTTAGAAAGCAGTGCTAAGGGAAAGAACTTCTCAAACTGATAAAAAAAAAAACCGTGACCTAAAATTAATTAGAATTCAAAAAGCTCTATAATGATGTTAAGAAACTGGTCTACGTGGGGTATCGGGACTTCTCGTAATTGTTTTTTCCTTTCCAACATCCACTTCCTTTGTGAACATAAGCACTTTATACTTTTCGTGACTTCAATGACTGATTGTAAATAATTGGTTATTCATCTCTCAAAGGTTTAAACGCGCAGGGACTTGAGCTGATAGAAGCCTTTCGTTCAAGAAGAACTTTTAAAACATTAGGTGTGGTCTTTGCAAGAAATCGGTAACATCCGGTAATTAATACTTCGGAATTAGAGCAGACCTAATGTTTCATGAACCTTTTTCTCAGAAACAGATTCAATTTTATGATTGAAACCCAGCGCGTAAGTAAAAAAAAAAAAAAAAAAAAAAATCCTGTTTAAACTGGCGAAGAAACATGGAACGGGCCTCCATGTAGCAAGCACTTGCAGAAAACATGTAGAATTACATCAGACAAATATTCTAGGATTTCCTCACTCTAATTCCACATTTTCAACTCTGCAAGCTCTACAAAAGAGAGAAGAAAAAGCGAGATGTTCCGGCGAGAGGGACTTCCATCCCTTTCTTATGATTATTCATTATCTCTTTCAAGCGGAGCCACTATCGGATGCTTTCCATCGGATTCAAAGTCTAAGTATCAAGACCTACTTTACAGAAGGTTTGAGTTATCAAGCTACCGCTCTTCACCGCACCCTTCCGCCCGTCCTCAAGAGTAAAGAAAAATCCAGTACACCGATGCAACGGGACGGTCGCACAGTAGCAGCATAACGTGAGGGCCGTTGCAAACTTTTGCTATAAGCAATAAATAAATAGACTTGCAATACGA
The DNA here is from genome assembly GCA_011764245.1 of Trialeurodes vaporariorum. Lineage (NCBI taxonomy): Eukaryota > Metazoa > Arthropoda > Insecta > Hemiptera > Aleyrodidae > Trialeurodes > Trialeurodes vaporariorum. Next base: position 85,885,843 of record VMOF01000111.1, on the reverse strand, counting down.
GCCTGCCCTAAGGGCTTGGGTCTGAGAAACCCGCAATCCTGAGTCACTTGGCACGGCGCACTTTTGCAGAGTCGGGTATGTCTTTGACCCTAGGTGGAGAGGCGCCTTCCTGACTGGTTTATGCTGCGCGAACATCATGCACCCCGCTCCAAAGAATGCGCCTCACCGCTTTCGGACGAAAAACCCGAGGTTTTTTTAGTGGTTATGTCCTCCATGATTAGTTTCGAGATCTGTTCCTCTGAGAAGGGGGGCAGAGAATATATGGCCGGTTATGGATGCATCCACCTCCACACGGCTCGGCGTCAGTAATTTGAGTTTTCGTCCTCGTGAACGAAAAAAACAAAAAACAAACAAAAAGCGATTAGTGAATTCCACTATAAAAATCAGGTATAACCACGAAAATCACACTAAAAAAGTCTAAAAGCCAACAATAATTCAGAAATTAGCAGTAACGGCAAGATCATAATGGCAGAGCTACGCAGGTATTACGGGAGATTCCTGTCTAATTTTTTTTTACATTCTCTATTCGGAAACACAGAGATACGTCTCAAATTAGAAAAGAATCTCCCATGATACCTGCGTATCTCCACCATTCAACCCGATTTTGGTGTGAGTGAGTTTTGTGATTTTTAGTGTACTCATTATTTCATATTTTGACAGGTTTTTATGCAAGAATCCACTATTCAGTCACATGCATAGCAAAAGTGTTTAAGAGCCCCATTGCCAATCCAGCAGCGTTTCGTTTGGCGTAGTAAATTCAAAAATGTCACATCGAGTTAAATGATGAATTGTGAATTACGAAACATTATCCTTCGATACCATAGACAAATGAAGACCCAACACTAAAACCCAGCCACTGGTGTCTCTATTTTCGACTCATTAGTTGAACCACTCATTGAAACAACAGCCAATAGTTGCCTCCTATTGAATGAAGGGCAGAGGTTAAGTTTAGCCATAGTTTAAATTGGAAATTTTTAAATAAAACAGGGAAGGTTTCTGACAATTAATTTCAAAGCAACATACAGTTATAAAAATCTGGCTCAAAAGTGCAGTTTCAAGTAAAATACAAGAGTAGTCAGGAATTAGGCAAACTTTGGTCTCTGCTCTGCCCTTAATGTATCTCTTTCATTTGAAGCTTCATTAATAAACTCCGTTAAATACGTTGAATTAGTTCTCATATGTGATCCTGTTCGCCGTTGTTACGAATCATATTATTTATTTTTATCATAACTATTATTTTTTATTTTTATTTTAATTAGGCCATAACCCTCCCCCATCACCTCTGCTAGGCGTCCAGAAATTTATGGCTGAGCGATCTACAGGGCGACGTGAAACAAAGGAGCAAAATAATCTCATCAGACGAGAAAAAAAAAATGGAGTTGGAGTGATAAGAAACGAAACCGTGGAAACACTTCCTCCTGGGGTAGTTGGAGTGGTGGGGAGGAGAGGGTGGGAAAGATGGGACAAAGGAACTTGATCTGCGCGAGGGAATTAACGCGCTAAGCAGGCCCGTTCGAGAGCTAAGTAGACTTTGGGCTTTGGGCGGGCGAGCGCCATGCGCCAGCCAAAACTAAAGGTAAGAGAGAGAACGACGACGGGAGGTATGAAGCGAGCTAAAGCGAGGAAGTGAGAAAGAGAGAGAGTGAGATTGGTGAGGAGGAGGGAGGGGGTTCTCTCTAGGAGTCGGGGGCTGTTTAGCGGCTCCGGAGTCGCGGAGCAAAAAGGATGGAGGGAAGGAAGGAACAGTGAGCAATCATGACTTGCAGCTTGCTTGCAAACAGACGCAGAAACAGAGACGGTGAATGGAAAAAATAAAAATAAAATAAAAATAAAAAAAAAAAAAAAAGCGCGAAAGAACAATGTGCCTGAAAATTACACTTGTCAAGAGGGGTAGCACGCGATTTCTAAAGAAACGCTCGTCCGCAAAAGAGAGAGAGAGAGAGAGAGAGAGGGAGAGAGGGGAGAAAAGAGAGAGAGAGAGAGAGAGAGAGAGAGAGAAGGGGAGGAGAGAGAAGAGAGAGAGAGAGAGAAAAGAGAGAGAAGAGAAGAGAGAGAGAGAGAGAGAGAGAGAGAGAGAGAGAGAGAGAGTGAGAGAAAGAGAGAGTGAGAGAGAGTGAGGGGGGAGGGAAAAAGATGAGAGACAAAAAAGAGAAGGAAAGATTTGGGAGATAAAGGGAAATTGATGAAGTGGGGGGGGGAGGAGGGAAGAGGAGAGTGGGTGGGGAGGAAAAAAGTTTGGGAGACCCCGAAAGGAAAGGAAAAATTTGGGGGATTAATTAGGGGTGTTGCAAATTGAGGAAAGGGGCACCAACCGGGAGGAGTGAAGGATTTTGTGTTGAGGGGAAAAGGGCCCCGATTTCTGCAAGGTTTTCCCCCATTTTTACCCGAACGACCCCACAACAACCTTTTGAAAGGGTGAATTCCATTAGGTTTTTTTCCCCTGGTAAAATTTAAAAGCCGGGCACCCTTTTAAACCCCTTTTTTCTGAAAAGTTGTTTTTCAGGGATTTTCTGAAGGGAAAAAGGAAAAAAATAATTGGCCCTTTCCGGGGGTTGAAACCCTCCCATTTTTACCCAAAACCCCGGGATTTTTATAAAATTGTTATTATAAGGGAAAATAAGGTTCCTTTAGGTTTTGGGTTTTTTGTTTACGTTGGAAATATTTAAAACCCTAACTTATTATTTTTAAACCCCATCGTTTTTATGCAATTTTTAAACTAAAAAAATTGTTGAAAAACTATAATTGAAGCCGTTATGCCCCATACGGGGTGTCGTAAGAAACACAGTTCGCTATAAATTGCTTTATTCTATTTTATCAGTATTTTCTAGTATCAATTGTTTTTATCATTTCAATGTGAACATTATCCAAATGAGTGTCACTTGATGGAACTGTGTTTCTTACGATTCTACGATTGAAATACTGCAGCATATTAGCTTAAAACATGTAGTTTTTCGACCACAAAAAATTGCGTTTTTATGCAATTAAATACTACATTTAAATAATAGAATGCTGTTATCCGTATAATGTATATTATGGACAGTCAGTAGTTTCAAGTACAATTCTTTCAAAACTAGTAATTTAGGCATCACATTGTATACCTCCATGTATAATAGCTTAATGTTAATCATTTCATTATTACAACTGTAGACGCACACTTTTTTGGGGATAGCTAGTGGTATGACCATCTTGACGAAAGAGTCAAATACTATAGATATGTTCCAATCTTTACACTTTTTCAGCAGAATCGTACACGTTTCGTTGTCTAATTCTATTTCTGACTATTAATAACAAAACTAGTAAACAAGCTGATTAACATAATTTTTATGTTGGTTAGTTTCAAGAGCCGTTTTAATAACTTTAAGATTTTGAATTGAAAAGAAGGATGAAAAAAATCACCCAGGCGACGAGTTTACACAAAAACATTTAATACAACTTTATTCCTCTCATCGCAGATATGAGATGTTTGATCTCCTTTCTTTCTTCTTTTTTTGTGTTTGTTCGTTTTTGCTTTTTCTTACAAATAAAAAAAGTATTTGCACACAAAAAAAAGAACGAACAAAAAACGGATGGTTTATGCCTTGAACATTGACACTCAACAGGGCATATATAAATGCAAGCGACTGTTCCTTACCTCATGAACAGTAAAAAAAAAAACAAAAAACAAAAAAATTAAAATCAAAATCGAAAACGTAAGACATGAGTTCCTTTTAAAGTGACAAGTATATGGACCAAATATATCATACTATTCAGATAGATACGCAAATTTGGCATACTTAAGGGGTGTCTCCACCTGCGAATTTAAAAGCGCGAATTGACCGCTTGAGCCAATAGGCTTCTTCGTTGTCGATACATCGGACTCGACCTATCGACTTCAAGGCAGCTCATTGGCCCAATCAGTTTATTCGCGCTTTTACATTCGCAGGTGGAGACACCCCTTTAGGGCGGGGAAAATGGGCCTTGGTTGGGGTTTATAATGCGCCTGCAAAAATTAGAGAATACCACCTGTTAGCCCAACGACACAATTTAAATGTATATCTTCATAAATGCATGTGTCGTGAAGCTTATCAGTTTACATCTGCCCCTGAAATTTGATCCCATTTCTTTGAAAAATTTGCGTATCTGTATATTACGTTACTTTTGATGTGGACCTATGCGGGTCATTTATACAACACCGTCAATAAAAACACGGCACGACTCTTCTAGTGGCGCAACATTTAATCTGGCATCCAAGCAACAAGTCCATCTTGAAACACATGGAGAACATCGAGCTCTTAATACAACGTTGCTAGATCGTAATCTACGCCCCTAGTGCAATTTGACAACACTGCTTCTCATCTTCCTAAAACCGTATCCCCGTGCATCGCCGGCACTGCGCCGCGCCGCCGTTTGTTTAATCAACGGTGTGCTTTTATTGTTCGATGGGGGCGTGATTGATAGTTTAATGAGACTCGATTCACAAATGCATGTTGCATGACAGACGACTGTGACCGTCCATTCGTTCGTTGACTGCCTCTCCGCGCCTCCCAGTCTAATCCAACCAAATCAAAGCGAATGTGACGTGACGCAGCTTTTCGTAAGATGCGCGACATGTGTGCCGTGTTGCTTGATACCAGGCGCGCTTGCATTAGCTGTCAGGAGTCAAACAATGCCACCAATTACGCTCCGTCATCCCCCTCTCTTCTCGACTCTTTTTCTCTCCAAATCTCTCTCTCTCTCTCTCCCTCTCTCTCCCTCTCCTTTCCTTCCTTCCTATCTCTCTCTCTCTCTCTCTCTCTCTCTCTCTCTCTCTCCCTCTCTCTCCCTCACCCTTCCTTCCTTCCTTCCTTCCTTCCTTCCTCTCTCTCTCTCTCTCTCCTCTCTCTCTCTCTCTCTCTCTCTCTCTCTCTCTCTCTCTCTCCTCTCTCTCTCTCTCTCTCTCTCTCTCTCTCTCACTCTCTCTCTTCCAACCTCATATGTCCAAAAATTACCTTCATGTAAATACGACATGAACTACCTTGCCCGTGCCTAATAAAATACAGTTCCAAAGCCGGCCGTGATATAATCCCGGCTTACAGAGGGGTACTCAAAAAAGTGTTATCAGTCTGGCGCGCAAAGATTACAAGATAGAGTTCGGTTTAAGCAATCATTGAGATGGCTGAAAATGACGTCCACTTGCGATTTGGTTAACAATCAATCATAGCTAATGCTATGTGTCGGTATCAGCAAATTAAGTACTTCAACGTTGCGTTGATCCCCAAAATTTCTTGATAAGAATTTTAGGGTCTCTGAGTTTAAAACTTCGATTACTTTTAAACTTGAAAATGTCAATGTGATGGGGGGCAATTTAAGGCTGCGATTATAGAACTTTGAAATGGTTTGCGTCATGGAAGGTCTAACTCTGTTCCTTGATCTGTATGTATATAGGTATGTCGCAGGTAAATCGCAATTTTAGGCAGATGGAAGTTGGCTTGCGATTTTGCTTAGGCAAAGAGCAAGCCACTTATTTATGATAGAAAACAATTTAGATCAAGCGTTATGGAGCTTTACAAAATAAATTTATCGAGATTTGATTTACGCCGTTTGAAAGCTAATATGGAAAGAATCATGCATTTTGATAACCACAGAATAAGTTTTTCTCAATTGGTCCTCTTTTTATGAACTTATGAAGCGGTTAAATACAGGTGCTCAAACACATTTCACCTGAAACACCGTAGGAGAAGAACAAATCAAAATAAACCTTACCTGATGAAATTAACATTTTTGTCAGTTGATGAGCTTTGAAATGAGCTAAAGTAAATTTCGATACAATGGAGCTGTTGCAAACTTTTGCTACAGGCTTATTTATAGTTGATTAAGGGGTAATACCCTGTAAAAATAACGATTAGCGCATTAAAAAATCACGAAATCCACTTCTAAACTCACAAAATGCTTTTAAACGCGAGACCGTAATGGCGGACGGGGCCGCGGTTTTCATTGGGGTTCCCTATCTTCAATCAGCGCCATCTACACGGGGTGTTCTCGCAACACCACGCAAGAAGAAGAAGAAGAAGCATACAATTGCCATAAGAAAACCGCGGCCCCGGCCGCCATTACGGTCTCGCGTTTAAAAGCATTTTGTGAGTTTAGGAGTGGATTTCGTGATTTTTTAGTGCGTTAATCGTTATTTTTTGCAACAGCTCCATTATTCTGTGAGTCAAGATTACGGTCATTAAGCTTGATCAAAATTTTTCCCGATCATAAACAAGCGGCTTGCTCTTTGCCATTGGCGGCTCGTGCAATGTGGCAGCAATGGACTCCCTCCATTTAAACCTATGTAAAATAATCGATTATTTGGTGAGGCGCTGTGCCTCACCTAGAATCGATCTTTTAGCACAGGTTTAAATGGCAAAATAGCTCTGTTGCCAGATTGTAAGAGCCGCTACTGCTCTTTGCCTATATAGACACATCGCAAGCCGATTGCGATTTGCCTGCGACATGTACTATCGACGAATTGAAGATTGTCGCGAGATTTTCACCAGCTAAGTTTTGCCTTCAAGGTTCTGGTTCGGCCACTCTTCATGCTCCTCACACCTTGCAGGAGAAGGGCCAGTGCGGGTGGGGCGGAAAAGCCGTTGCAGATCAGTCCCACACTCACACTCATAACTGAAAATGTGTGAAAATTTCGCGCCAATCTTTAATTCGTTGAAAGTACATTATCTACAATGGATACCTTCCCGCAGATGAGTATCACACTCTCAGAATTCCACTGGAGACACATTATACAAAATACAATGCTAAAACATAAGATGTAATCTTTCGGCATAAAATATGGAATATTAAAAGTGTAAAGTCTGTGCACGTATGTCTGAATATTTTAACGCAATAGCGAAAAAAATAACAATCGATTAATTGAGAAAACTTGACACTTCAGTGGCGCAGCCAGGAATTTTTCTAGGGGGGGGGGGGGGGTCCGGGGTCCGGAAGTTGTAATGGGGGGGGGGGGTCCAAAGATACTAATTTGGTAAAATTTGTCTGAAAACGCAAAAAATGACCTTTTTTGAGGACAAATTTTGGAGTCATCGGGGGGGGGGGGGGGGTCCAGACCCCCCGGACCCCCCCCCCCGCTCCTTGGCTACGCCACTGACACTTCTGATACTACCGTTTTGGACACGCCTTGAAACTTGTGATACTTTTTTCATTATAAATATTTATCTCTAAATTGTTTTTGTCTACTATTTTTCCTCGGTGACGATTTTGTTATTTTCACGATGACGCTATTATGGTTGTTGTTTTCTGTGTACAAACAAAAGAATGGAATCCATGACGTATGGGTGGCATGTAATAGAAATACTTAATCCATTATTTTACAATTTTTTTTTTTTTTTTTTTTTTTTTTTTTTATATATATAAAATTATAAAAAAAATAAAAAAAAAAAATTAAGCAATAACTCAGTCTTCCTGATGAAGGAACGTTAGCACGTCAAGAATCCGTGTCGAACTCAATTTCGTCAGAAAAAAGAAGTGTCTCTCAGAAGTGACGCTAGTGACTCTTCCGATATTAGGTCGAGAGAGGCATCATTGGACTTACAGTACTTTTCCAATCGTTAGATCACCTTCCGGTCTCCACCCACCTTTGTTTTTCATAGCGATTATCAACACTTTGGTCGATGATTTGGTGGGGATACTTGGTTACAGAGCTCTCCTTTTCGGTAAACACTTCAGAGGGACCTACAGCAGCCCTTCATTCATCCTGTCTACCAGTCATATCCAATGATTTCAAAAATCAGCCTGCAGGACTTATAATTCAAAAGAATATATGAAGCTGTTGATATGGTTTCAAAACTAGAAATATCCATAGCAACGTTTTGACGACTGTGGAGCTTTTTACATCTCTAGAGCTGAATCTAATGCACTTAATTTTACAAAATTACCGCTCTGAAAATTGCTAAAATCGTAGCTCTTTTTAATGAGAAAACGTTGGATATAAATTCGCTGGCAGAAAGCTTTATCATAAAACAAATCAATTATTAGGTCTATAAAAAAAAATAAAAAAATGCTCAGGACATTAGAGAGGGTTTTCTCTGTCAGGAAAATGGTCAATGGGTATGTTGCAAACTTTTGCTACAGCGCTATAGAGTGAACAATCTCGTGTAAAATCGCGTGAAAAGTCCATTGGTGGCAGCAGAAAGTCATAAAATGCAGTAACAAACTCACAAGAGGCATTATACTGAAATTCAAGATGGCGGTAAAATATCGAGCAACCTGTATGCACGCACCATGAACATTCAAGATGGCCAACCTCACAACATCGATCACAATCAATCACAACGCAAACAAACTCATATGACCTCCAATGCTGTGAGGTTGTTAACGTTGGCCATCATGGATGTTCACGATGCATGCACACAGTTTGCTCGATATTTTACCACCATATTGGGTTTCAGTTAAACGTCTCTTGTGAGTTTAATACTGCATTTTATGACTTTCTGATACCACTAATGGACTTTTCACGTGATTTTACTTAAGATTTAACACTCTATATCGCTGCAGCAGAAGTTTGCAACAGTCCCATTGTTCCTAGAAATGGCCCAAAACCATTAAAAAACAAACAAAAAAAATCCACTTACTCTGTTGAGCCCGCGTGTTATCTTAGACAACCTATAGTTACATAACCTCAAACTTTCGGACTCTTGTATGGCATTTGATGATATTGGAAAAACGCAGTAACTCGACGCGGAAAGTAAAATAAAAAAGAAAAGCTTCCTCACACGCTCTTTTCTGTCTCTTCCTTTCTGAGTCCCTGTTTTCTTTCTCCCACTCTTATTCCCGCGAAGGAACCGCAGGGCTTTAGGCTCGAGGGTCAAGCAAAGAAAGCAAACAAGGAACGACAGGCTAGTGGTTTTGGTCGGCGATGCTCCTCTGTAGGGATTCACACCGCACTGGAGCATCGCTCAGTAGGATAAAATGTGCCGAAATCTAACGAGACATACAATTTAAAATCTCGAGTGGCAGTCAAAAGACTAAAACTGGCGATTTCACTGTAAAACAAAACTAATCACCATCCCACAGTTTAAAGTGTACGTATGTTCATTGTTCATTGTTCATATTATATGAACATGCATTCAATGTCTGTCCATATACCGCAGAGGAGTATTTAGAAGCTTAATTTAAGCTTAATCTTATCTTTATCTTTATCTTTATCTTTATCTTTATCTTTATCTTTATCTTTATCTTTATCTTTATCTTTATCTTTATTTAATACTTCTTTAATAATCTTTATTTCATATTTAAGTTCAATCCCCATGTAAACTGATATATTTGTTGAAGCCTCTGTGCAACATTACACAGATAAATTATTATTATTATTATTATTACTATTAGTTGTTTATCACCGCTTGTGGCGGGTAATGGGGTCTAATCCCTCGGCGGAAGGGCTGCCGTTTTGCGTATAATCAATGCTATTTTTCTATTCACCGATGATTCCACCGGTTGAGAAAAGATTACAGAGTTCAGTTCAGTGTATTACTGTAATGCACGAAAATACTCTGATCTGTAATCTTTCCTTAATCGGTGGAAACTCCGTTGATTAATTAAAATGTCCGCAAGTTTTATAAAGTCATCGACGACTCCACCGGTTGAGAAAATATTACAGATGCGATAGTATTTTCGTTTATTACAGTCATGCACTGAACTGAACTGTGTAATCTTTTCTCAACCGGTGGAGTCATCGGTGAATTGAAAAATAGCATTGATTATACGCAAAACGGCAGCCCTGCTCGGCGGGACTAAACAATAGTCCTAAGCCTTGGGCTTTTTCTTTGTTGTATGAATTTTCCGGTATCTGTACAAAAATAAATTATTGTTAATTAAAAAGTATCATCCCTTGTACAAAGGGAGGCGACTACTTCTCCCGTGGACAGGTTTTGTACAATCGTTGTTGTACTGTTGTGATGGGAGGAGCTTTATTATTATTATTCTTCCTTCACTGAAAAAACGGTTCGGGTAATACGCAAGAAAAGTTCGTGCGTAGAGCATGAACTCGTCGGGAAGTATGTGAACACTGCGGAGGTTCGGGCTTGACGGCCGAAGTGGTTCGGGTGCATCACCCGAACCCACTTCGTGCGTATTACCCGAACCACTTCGTGCGTATTACCCGAACTCTTCATGCTCTACGCACGAACTCTTCGTGCTTATTACCCGAACTCTTCGTGCGTATTACCCGAACTCTTCGTGCTACCATTCGTGCTTCCCATTATCGGTTATTCCTTGTATTCCTTTTCACATTAACAATAGAATGCATAAAAATACATTAAATACATCACTCACTAGACACAGGTTAATAGAGGAACACCATATTACCAAATTTAACACGCATATTATCACTTTCACAGCTTAGTAAATCAGAACAATAATACGAAGGAATGTACGGCGGATTCACAAACAAATCTTGAATAAGCTCAGAACTTTTCTACACGTCCAAATTCGAACTGCGAACTAAACTTTAAGTAGGGGGATCGAATTACAAAACATAATTTATTAGAGCATTTAAGTATACCGACTTAGCGGGAAAAAATATGAGGGATCAGGACACCTCGTAACGTAAAACAAACCACAGTGAAAACGTATGCCGGCGAGTACGACTGACTGACCTTTCCTTATACTAGCTCTTACACACAGATATTTATGTTTTTATTTGAAGCACTTATCGAAATACCGTCGTGATTAATTAACTTGACACCATACTACTAATTAAACTGAATTTAAAGCCGCCAACTTGCTGTGAATCACGGAGTTACGCGCTAGACCGACCGAGCGAGCGAGCGTTCAACAGTTAACTGCCACTTTATTGTTGCGTGTTTGACCACCTAGAGCGCGGAGCAAGCAGTGTTCACGCGTACTAGCCGAAGCGGTTCGTGCTCTACACCCGAGCCATGGCAAATGCTGTACGATAGTGTTTCCGCGAACCGCTCGGCGGATACGCCCGATGCTGGTTCATGCGGGCCACTGGCTGCGTTCGCACGGTACGCATGAACCGCTCGGGCGTATAGCGCGAACTCAAGGTATACGAGCGGTTCGGCCGCCGAGCCCGAGCCGATTTTTTTCAGTGTTATCTCTCGCTTGGCGAGGTGTTGCTGTTGTCCACACGGCGGGACCAAACCTGGGTCCTAAGCCATGATCTTGGTCCTAAGCCATACCTTGGTTCTAAGCCATGTTACTATTATTATTATCATTATGTTTTTAACATGGAATATTTTTTTTTCACCGGTAGAATCATCGTTGATTTTGAGAAAATCATCGATAAATACGGGGGATATTTTTGCTAAATGAGGCTCTAGCAAAACCTTTGCTACAGATGATTGAAGTGTTGATTTTTGCATGACAACCTGTAAAAATGCGACAATGAGTCCACCAAAAATCACGAACTTCACTCTCATAATCGGGGCATAATAGCAGAGCTACACGCAGGTATCATTGGAGATTCCTATCTAATTTGAGACATATCTCTGTGTTTCCGGAGAGGAGGTGACAATTAGACAGGAATCTTCCATGATACCTGCGTAGCTCTACCATTACAATCTTGCCGTTACAACTGTTTACAGAGTTCATCACTGAATTTTAGATATTTATAATGTGATTTTCGTGATTTCGCTTTGGTTTTTTTGACCATAGCAAAAGTTTGCTACAGCCCCAATTGCATCGGTGAGATTCGCCTCCGATGAAGTATAAAATTGTTTTCTGTCCAAAGAATTCTATCGCATATCCCAGCGAGCGGAGCTACTGTTTGATTGAAAATTCCGATAGAATTAAGTGGTTTTTTATGTTAAAAGCGACGCAGTGTGTCCGATTTCCACCACCGTTTTTGGGATCCTTTTATTCAACTATGAATATTGTTTCCCCCTTTCTTATTTTTTCTCTCCCCCTTCTCCTACAATCGGCCTTTGCCCTTGCAGTTGACACGAGCACCGCGATAAAACGGAAAATTGCTCCGTCCCCTAGAAGTTTTCCCTTCGCATCACAATAGAAGGGTCTATTTGCCTCTTTTTTTCTTTTGAGAAATTCAGCTGCGGTTTTTTTTTAATAGAGGGGCGAGGAATGACGAGGGGGGGGCAAACTCTTTTAGATTTTCTGATAAACTATTTAGATTTACTGTGTTCGGGGTAAAAGAGAGAGAAAAACTATTATACCGGAACTTCTGAGTTATATATTCTAGGATTTACTGTGCTGGTATCATTCTATTGAGAGAGTTATTATAATTCGCCTTTCATACTCACTACAGCTGCTTTTTTAACTTTGAATCCTATGACAAGGCTCAAAAATCTTGAAATCTCGGGTAGAACAATGCGATATTTTTGCCATCATAACAAAATATACAGAATCAAGATAAAAATAAAAGGTATATTTAATTGAATTTGGACCACTTTTGTGGATTTTCGAAGGGGGGTGAACATACTTATTGAACGCCTCTCGTACAACAATCGATTATTGGTGAAACATTACTTCACTATAGAACCGATTGCTTTACATAGAATCAAAAGAAGGAAAAAACACTGTTGCCTCATGGGACTCTTGCAAACTTTTGCTACAATGGATTAAAGAGTTGATTCTTGCATAAAAACTGTAAAAATGACGATGAGTACACTAAAAAATCACGAAATTCACTCACAGAATCAGGCTTAATGGCGGAGAGACGCAGGTATCATGGTATAGATTTCTATCTGAATTGAGACATATCACTGTTTCCGTAGAGAAAGTGTAAATGAGACTGGAATCTCCTATGGTATGCCTGAGTTGAACCGCCGTTACAAACTTGCCGTTATTTGCAATTATGTGAGTTTATTACTGAATTTTAGACTTTCTCAGTGGGATTCTCGTGATTTCCGCTGGTATTTACATCAGAATGGACTATTTATTTGCTTATAGCAAAAGTTTGCAAGAGCCCCATTGCACGATTAGACTCTGCTACATTGTTCTAAAACCATTTCTTTGTTACTTATCAGTAATAATATATAATGTACAGAGAATATTAAAAAAAAAAACAAAAACAAAATCAAAAAAGCAAAAAAGCATACGGAGCGAAATTCATAATGCAGATTGAGGTCTTAGTGGAACCCCTCCCTCGAGAGAAACAACATCAATATACCTTGGTAATTAGGATTAATAGGACGTTAATTTTTGCGGCGTATACAAGCTACATCTTTCTCTGCCAATTCAAAACTTGACAACTGTGCAGACAGACACAGGCGATGTGGTCAGGAGGGCACGCGGGCAAGGCACAGGGCACGGGGCAGAGAAAACCGCGGGTGACCCCTTACTCAGAGTTACAATTAATCATGGAGATATGCCGTGGGATGGGGCACGAAGACAAGGCAGAGGGACAAGAAGGGCGAAATGGCAAGTGAAGGAAATGGCGAGGGGATCCCCGAGGAGTATGGGTAGTGAGTAGGATAGCGAGCCTCTCGCGACAATTGAACCAGACGCTAAACTTCCTTCTTTTCTGACTCGAGATTTTAAGAATCAAATGCACGGCGAGCGCGGCTCCGTTGAAAGGACTCTGAGGACGTTGAACTAAATTTCTTGAAACAAAATATATACAGGAAATTGATTTTCGACAATAGTGAACCAACAAGGCCCTGCAAAGAAGAAAGCTTACGATGAAGTGCGTCCACTGATTGTGAATGATAAAATGTGTCCACTATAGAGAGTGTTCTGAATTTAACCCTTCACTGCATGATTTTTTTTTTTTTTTTCAAGCAAATGTGGATTTTTCAATGTATTAGGTGGTCAAATACATGGGAAAAATAGTGAAAAAAATAATTTGACGGTTTTTCGGTCAAAATTCTCTTTTTTCTATTTTTTACTCGTTTTTTACAAGTGATATAACACCATAAAAAATGACGGGAATTTTTTTCATTTATTTTTTTTTTAAATTTTAATTTTTTTTTTTTTTTTTTTTTTTTTTTACTTTAATTGGATTTTTCAAAAAGCCAATGCCGGAAACTTTATAAAAATAATCAAAATGTGGTCAGTTTGGATACGGGGGCAAATTTCCCCCCTGACATGATTTCGATCACGAACCCTTCACTGCATGATGTTTTCTTTCAGCCAATTTTTTTTTAGAGCATGAGTGTCATGCTCTATTGAAATCGTTTCTACAAGGTCAATAATGCTTTTCTTATAGGAACGGCATGGTTCGGGGGTCCGCTCGGGGGATCGCTTGGTTTCAGTATCGAGAACGGGTCCTCGAGGACCGATTGACCCATGTGATTCCGCCAATCCGGTGTCCTCCCAATTTGTCGCTTTTTCTTTGTGGCGGGAGTTTTTGGCCAAGATTGAGGTTAAGCATTTTTGGGAATGTAATTACGTTACTAATTTGGATCAGACTTCAACGAAATCTTCTGTATGAGATATTGGGGGTTTATATCAGAGGATTGTGTCCATGTTTCGTGTATTCTGCGATTTAAAATGCATTTAGATGATTTCAAATTTCCAATCCTGTTATTGTTGATGTTTCGGTCCGTTTAAAAGAGTTCGTTTGGGGAACGCGATCGGCGTTGCGTTTTAAGGTGAATCCTCAGCGACCTGTAGTAAGATTCTCATCCGCTAGATAACGTCACTGTTCCGCGGTCCAGAAACCATGCTTTTTCCGCCTTTAATCGTTAATTGCGAGAGCTAGAGTTAACTTTTCGAAAATGTAAGAACGTTGCGTTCTAGATCAAATCCTAAGGAAAATTTTAAGACCATTCCGAGCCATGGACGAAGATATAACTAAGGACTGCCGACTCCCTATCTCCCCCCGTTTTAAAAACCCTGTTAGGGGTTTTCGAGCGCGACCGCAGCGCTCCAAGCAGCAATAAGGGTCAACTAAAAGCGAACCGCTGCAGCGGTGGCCGCTCCGGCTCCCTTTCTCCCATGCCTTCCCGCAAATGTATACCGTGTAGGTAATTTGAATCACGATTGAACGAAGGGAACAAATGATCAGCGAATTAAAAGGAAGCAAAATCCGCTAAAAAGCAAACGTCTGGAGTATTTTTGAAAGATTCCTGAATTGTCGAAAATGATTAATCAAGGACTGAAATACTATACATCACAGTTAACCTAAAAACGGAATCAAACAAGAAAGAGTACATAGACATTTGTTTTATTAGTAGAGATCAGGCGACTCTTTTAATTTGCTGATGATTTTGTTCCCTTGTCCAAATTTGATTCTGAATTTCCCTTGCTTTCGATCTTCCATTGAGATACTGAGTTATCTGATCCTTTTGGGTCGCCGACAACAGTTGACAGCCATGCCATAACAGACCAACTCCAACAACGGTTTTAGCAGTAGCACAGCAGGGAGCATGGACACATCGCCAGGATCGCTCACTTGAAAGAGTAGTTCAGCTGACCGCTGCTTGGAGCGCTGGGGTCGAGAGCAAAACAGGACTAACAACAGTCGGCAGTCCTTAGTTATATCTTCGTCCATGGTTTTGCGACGACCTCCCGTCCCCTTTGCCCTCCCCACGAACTACTGCACCTATGCCTACAACAGTTGCTTGCCGCGTTGTGCAGATTGCATGAATGATGTGTGTCCATCTACTTCACCCCAATTTCACAGCCATCACGGATGCCACGCCCGCCACGGGTCTTCTACCTGGTTTTATGCGACATCGGTCATCGTGGCCCAGTGTTACATGGTAATCAGCGGAGGATTCGGGAAAGGCACGCCCCCCCCCCAAATCACGGTAGCCTTTGCCTTTTTCAACAGAAAAAATCCCCTAAATTTCCCCTCTGCAAATTTGAAAATTTATAGGCGTGAAGCCCCCCCCCCCCAAAAGAATTTTTGGATCCGCCATTGGTAGTAATTTTTGCGGCACACTACGCCGGATTCCCGTGCGCTTTCCCACACTTACCTTTCTCCCTTATCTGTCAATGGGCGCTCCCGAGGGGCGGCGCGGCGCCCCCCCTAATTCAGAAAAATCAAAACTTTAAATTTAAAAAAAAATCGGAACATTCGAAGATCAAAAAATAACGAAAGGAGTAAGAGCTAACAAACTTTATTCTTAGTTTACTTTACAATTTTTAAAAGGGGGCGTAATTTAGGGGGGGGCAGGGCGGGAAGTAGCCCCCCCCCCCAAGCAGTGGTGCCCAACCACCCCTTGCCACTATACAGCTCGCCCCCCAGTTTCAGGATTCCTCTCCCCCCCCCAGATCTAGACCTCCCCCTGATTTTTACCCCCCCCCCTCCTGATTCAGACGACATCATCCTTCCCACCCGTCATCTCCCTCGCCGAAAGAAGTTTTAAAATCTACTAGTATGAACGTGTCTACATTGGCAACTACCGTTGGCAACGAGAATTTTGCGAACTTCCTTGAAAATTCAGAATCCTCTGGTCGATAATTACATGATTAGAGAATGTATAGGCAAGAGTTTTGGGTTTTTTTAAATTTTAAAAAGGTTAACTCTTAGAATTCATCAGGACAATGAAAATAAAGAAGGAATAGTTGTACTTAGCTTTTTACTATTTCTATCATTTGATGCTGTCACTTTATTCATAATATCAAACACGTCAAAAATAGAATTACTTTTGATACAACTACATGCTACAATCACTTACAATTTCTACCATTTGGAAGGATAGTTGATTTATTTTCTATTTTGGGCGGAAGTGGGGGGGGGGTTCTCTAGACTTGCCCGTCTCTAGGTGGTGTCCCCTAGACCTTCCATTGACATTCAAAAAGTTGCCCCTCCGGGGAATTGTTTTGCGGGTGCCCATGTCTTTGTCCATGGTCTCTGAACCAGAAATTGAACGTTCTTCCGGTCTGTGGTTGCCTTCTTTTCTCATAAGTTTAGACACGGCCACCCTGTAAACCCCACAACAAGTTAAAAGTCCGCAATCCGCACCCTCGACCCGCAGCCACTATCAAAAGTAAATTGTCGGTTGACTTGCAGGTACTCTCCTCCTCCTCCCCCAACTTAGATTAGACACAAATATAAAATTAAAAAAAAAAAAAAAAAAAAAAAAAAAAAAAAAAAAGTGAAAAATAGAATGTATGCCCCAGCAAAGGGCCCCCTCCACAGTTTTCCAAGAGAGGGAGCGACCCCCTTGCCAGCGTAACTCCGAAAAAATAATTCCAACTGGGGTCCAAGTAACTCAAGTAAGGTCTCAAAATGAAATCAGATGGATCCAAAATTTTAACGGCGAGTACCGGTAAGCTTACTCTTTTGATCGGTCCAAACCGGATTGCGATACATCGATTTACTCTCGAGATATCGATTTTTCAAAGGCGCGCGGTATAGGGTCAGAAATCTAAGATTCTCTAAAATCCGCGAATTTCGACTCTCATGGACCCCCATTCGCCGTGAGAAGTCATATGTGAGTTTTTTGAGTTCACATGAAGTTCATTAAGGGCCCTGACAAATGTCGGACCGATAAAGTCTATATCGGGGGGGGGGGGCGTGGCCCCAACTCCAGAGTAAGTCTCACGTACAATGTCTCACTGCGGCCGCGGGAGGTCCCATAAGATCCGTTTAAAACTTGGATGGATCTGAATTTTTTTCAAGAATTATCTAAAAGCTGAAGCTACCGCCCAATCCAAACCGCAGTGCGCAATCCATCGATTCGTTCTCGAGATATCGATTTTTCAAAGGCGCGCGGTCTTGTCAGATCGACCTTAGAGGGGCGCTGGAGGCTGGAAAAAGGCGAATTTCGTCTCTTACGAACCAGTCGTGTGCCGTATTATATCGGTTCCGCTTTTTTTCGGGTCCCAATGATGTCCCGAGAGGGCCCAATGCAGTTTCGAGCCAAAAAATATCATCTTAGGGGGGGGAACTACTCCCCGTTTCAGCGTAACTCTGACAAGAAATGTCTAACTGCGGCCGCGAGAGGTCCTGTAAGGTCATTAAATAAACTCGGATGGATCTGAAATTTTCGAGGTTGTCAGTCACAAGCAAGCGCTTTCGATCGGTGCAAACCGAATTGCAATACATCGATTCACTATCGAGATATCGATTTTTCAAAGGCGCACGGTCTTGTCAGATCGAACATTGAAATAAGCTGTGGATACTCTGTATCCGCGAATTTCGTCTCTCATGGACCGTTTAAGCTCCCTTAAAAATCGAATGAGCTTTTTTCAAGTTCATATTACGTTCCTTAAGGGCCTTGATGAGTGTCGGATGACATTTGATCAATATTAACATTCATTTTTTAATCTGAGACAAAAAGAGCTGAAACCATAAAGACGAAGAATTTCCATCGTGATGACTTTGGTTCAAGCGAGGAAAATTCTATAGAAGTCCCAAATAACTAGACTAGACTTTCCGGCTTGCTAGGATTGGTATTAAGAATTTCCTTCCTGATGACTTTGGTTCAGGCGAGAGAAATCTAAAAAAGTCCCAAATAACTAATTTAGACTTTGCGGCTTGCTAGGATTGGTATTGCGTCATCCGATTTTAAAGAAACTATCACTATCGAAATCGATTTTCAAAACCACAGTATTCACCTCGCCTCGTGAACAACTGTTTCAACACGCTATAAGTAAATTTTCATTCCCACTTTGACCTATCAAGTTATTTTTTCAGCGATCACTGTTATACAAACACAA
>VMOF01000111.1:85799193-85866800 GCA_011764245.1 Trialeurodes vaporariorum | reverse complement strand
CCCTCTATTTTTCAGGCGCCGAAGCAGACCCGGGGGTACTTTTTTAACCATTCGCTTATTGATGAAGGGAAAATGAAGGCTTGCCTGAGCGTTGAGGTTTAGTTTACGTGGTAAATATTTAAAAGCCGTCACCACTTAGTTATTCTTTTAACTGCAAATCAGTTGTTCGTATCAGCATGTTTAAACTGAACGAAAAATTGTTGAAAAACTATAATTGAAGCCGTTATGCCCCATACGGGGTGTCGTAAGAAACCCAGTTCGCTATAAATTGCTTTATTCTATTTTATCAGTATTTTCTAGTATAAATTGTTTTTATTATTTCAATGTGAACATTATCCAAATGAGTGTCACTTGATGGAACTGTGTTTCTTACGATTCTACGATTGAAATACTGCAGCGTATTAGCTTAAAACATGTAGTTTTTCGACCACAAAAAATTGCGTTTTTATGCAATTAAATACTACATTTAAATAATAGAATGTTGTTATCCGTATAATGTATATTATGGACAGTCGGTAGTTTCAAGTACAATTCTTTCAAAACTAGAAATTTAGGCATCACATTGTATACCTCCATGTATAATAGCTTAATGTTAATCATTTCATTATTACAACTGTAGACGCACACTTTTTGGGGATAGCTAGTGGTAGGACCATCTTGACGAAAGAGTCAAATACTATAGATATGTTCCAATCTTTACACTTTTTCAGCAGAATCGTACACGTTTCGTTGTCTAATTCTATTTCTGACTATTAATAACAAAACTAGTAAACAAGCTGATTAATATAATTTTTATGTTGGTTAGTTTCAAGAGCCGTTTTAATAACTTTAAGATTTTGAATTGAAAAGAAGGATGAAAAAAATCACCCAGGCGACGAGTTTACAAAAACATTTAATACAACTTTATTCCTCTCATCGCAGATATGAGATGTTTGATCTCCTTTCTTTCTTCTTTTTTTTTGTGTTTGTTCGTTTTTGCTTTTTCTTACAAATAAAAAAAGTATTTGCACAAAAAAAAAAGAACAAACAAAAAACGGGTGGTTTATGCCTTGAACATTGACACTCATCAGGGCACATATAAATGCAAGCGACTGTTCCTTACCTCATGAACAGTAAAAAAAAAAAACAAAAAACAAAAAAATCAAAATCAAAATTGAAAGCGTAAGACATGAGTCCCTGTTAAAGTGACAAGTATATGGACCAAATATATCATACTATTCAGATAGATACGCAAATTTGGCATACTTAGGGCGGGGAACATGGGCCTTGGTTGGGGTTTATAATGCGCCTGCAAAAATTAGAGAATACCACCTGTTAGCCCAACGACACAATGTAAATGTTTATCTTCATAAATGCATGTGTCGTGAAGCTTATCAGTTTACATCTGCCCCTGAAATTTGATCTAATTTCTTTGAAAAATTTGCGTATCTGTATATTACGTTACTTTTGATGTGGACCTATGCGGGTCATTTACAACACCGTCAATAAAAACACGGCACGACTCTTCTAGTGGCGCAACATTTAATCTGGCAACTAAGCAACAAGTCCATCTTGAAACATATGGAGAACATCGAGCTCTTAATACAACGTTGCTAGATCGTATTATACGCCCCTAGTGCAATTTGACAACACTGCTTCTCATCTTCCTAAAACCGTATCCCCGTGCATCGCCGGCACTGCGCCGCGCCGCCGTTTGTTTAATCAACGGTGTGCTTTTATTGTTCGATGGGGGCGTGATTGATAGTTTAATGAGACTCGATTCACAAATGCATGTTGCATGACAGACGACTGTGACCGTCCATTCGTTCGTTGACTGCCTCTCCGCGCCTCCCAGTCTAATCCAACCAAATCAAAGCGAATGTGACGTGACGCAGCTTTTCGTAAGATGCGCGACATGTGTGCCGTGTTGCTTGATACCAGGCGCGCTTGCATTAACTGTCAGGAGTCAAACAATGCCACCAATTACGCTCCGTCATCCCCCTCTCTTCTCGACTCTTTTTCTCTCCAAATCTCTCTCTCTCTCTTTCTCTCTCTCTCTCCCTCTCTCTCTCTGTCTCTCTCTGTCTCTCTCTGTCTCTCTCTGTATCTCTCTCTCTGTATCTCTCTCTCTCTCTCTCTCTCTCTCCTCCTTCTCTTCCTCTCTCTCTCTTCTCTCTCTCTCTCTCTTCTCTCTCTATCTCTCTCTCTCTCTCTCTTCTCTCTCTGTCTCTCCTTTCTCTCTCTCTCTCTCTCTCTCTCTCTCTCTCTCTCTCTCTCTCTCTCTCTCTCTCTCTCTCTCTCTCTCTCTCTCTCTCTTCCAACCTCATATGTCCAAATATTACCTTCATGTGAATACGACATGAACTACCCTGCCCGTGCCTAATAAAATACAGTTCAAAAGCCGGCCGTGATTTAATCCCGGCTTACAGAAGGGTCCTCAAAAAAATGTTATCAGTCTGGCGCGCAAAGATTACATGATAGAGTTCGGTTTAAGTGATCATTGAGATGGCTGAAAATAACGTCAACTTGCGATTTGGTTAAATATCAATCATAGCTAATGCTATGTGTCGGTATCAGCAAATTAAGTACTTCAACGTTGTTGCGTTGATCCCCAAAATCTCTTGATACGAATTTTAGGATCTCTGAGTTTAAAACTTCGATTACTTTTAAACTTGAAAATGTCAATGTGATGGGGGCAATTTAAGGCTGCGATTATAGGACTTTGAAATGGTTTGCGTCATGGAAGGTCTAACTCTGTTCCTTGATCTGTATGTATAGGTATGTCGCAAATTTCAGGCAAATGGAAGTTGGCTTGCGATTTTGCTTAGGCAAAGAGCAAGGCACTTATTTATGATAGAAAACAATTTAGATCAAGCGTAATGGAGCTTTACAAAATAAATTTATCGTGATTTGATTTACGCCGTTTGAAAGCGAATATGGAAACAATCATGCATTTAGATATCCACAGAATAAGTTTTTCTCAATTGGTCCTCTTTTTATGAACTTATATAAAGCGGTTAAATACAGGTGCTCAAACACACTTCACCTGAAACACCGTAGGAGAAGAACAAATCAAAATAAACCTTACCTGATGAAAATCAACATTTTTCGTCAGTTGATGAGCTTTGAAATGAGCTAAAGTAAATTTCGATACAATTATTCTGTAAGTAAAGATTACGGTCATTAAGCTTGATCAAAATTTTTCCTGGTCATAAACAAGCGGCTTGCTCTTTGCCAGTGGCGGCTCGTGCAATGTGGCAGCAATGGACTCCCTCCATTTAAACCTATGTAAAGTAATCGATTATTTGGTGAGGCGCTGTGCCTCACCTAGAATCGATCTTTTAGCACAGGTTTAAATGGCAAAATAGCTCTGTTGCCAGATTGCACGAGCCGCTACTGCTCTTTGCCTATATAGACACATCGCAAGCCGATTGCGATTTGCCTGCGACATGTACTATCGACGAATTTAAGATTGTCGCGAGATTTTCACCAGCTAAGTTTTGCCTTCAAGGTTCTGGTTCGGCCACTCTTCATACTCCTCACACCTTGCAGGAGAAGGGCCAGTGCGGGTGGGGCGGAAAAGCCGTTGCAAATCAGCCCCACACTCACAATCATAACTGAAATGAGTGAAAATTTCGCGACAATCTTTAATTCGTCGATAGTAGATTATCTACAATGGATACCTTCCCGCAGATGAGTATCACACTCTCAGAATTCCACTGGAGACACATTATACAAAATATAATGCGAAAACATAAGATGTAATCTTTCGGCAAAAAATAGGGAAATATTAAAGTGGAGTCTGTGCACGTATGTCTGAATATTTTAACGCAATAGCGAACAAAATAACAATCAATTAATTGAGAAAACTTGACATTTCAGTGGTAGCCAGGAATTTTTCTAGGGGGGGGGGGAGTCCGGGGTCCGAAAGTTGCAAGGGGGGGGGGTCCAAAGATTAATTTGGTAACATTTGTCTGAAAACGAAAAAAAATGACTTTTTTGGGACAAATTTTGGTGTAGGGGGGGGAGTCCAGACCCCCGGACCCCCCCCCCCATCCCTTGGCTACGCCACTGACACTTCTGATACTGCCGTTTTGGACACGCCTTGAAACTTGTGATACTTTTTTCATTATAAATATTTATCTCTAAATTGTTTTTGTCTACTATTTTTCCTCGATGACGATTTTGTTTTTTTCACGATGACGCTATTATGGTTTTTTTTTCTGTGTACAAACAAAAGAATGGAATCCATGACGCATGGGCGGCATGTAATAGAAAAACTTAATCCATTATTTTACTTTTTTTTTTTTTTTTTTTTTTTTTTTTTTTTTTTTTTTTTTTTTTTTTTTTTTTTATAAATACAGGGTGTCCCAGACCACCCGTGTAGGTACTTTTTCTCAAAAAAGGCTGGGGGTAAGAGCTGAAACAAAAAAGTCAGATAGGGAATTGACCCCCAAAAAATTCAATGAAAATATTTTCAAAGTCCCCCGAGGCTCCCCCGGGGGGGTTTTGGGGGGGTTTTGAAACACTTTTTTCCCTTTTGGCGGGAAAAAGCCCATAAAAGGGACAAAAATGAGTCAGATTCTGAAAGAGCAACTCATTGCCGACATTTTTACTCCCGTAACTTTTCCCAGAAAACCCCAATTTTTGGGGTTATGGGCCCTTTTGGGGGAAAATTTTTATTCGTCCACTGTGACCACACTATTCAATATTTTTCAAAAAACGAAATTTATCTGAAAGAGGAAATCAAGACCCTTTTGATTGATGTGCCACATAATACCTAAAAGTGAAAAATTAAGGCCCCGCGAAGATTCCAAAAATTTTTGGGGCTTTTGGGCCCCCCACGTAAAAAAAGTCAAATAGCAAGGTATGGCTTGTGCTACATCGATCGAAAGCTCTCAAAGAGTAGAATAAAATGACGCAATTCAAAATTGTCTACAATCATTACTTTCAAAATGGCGGCCATTGGAAAATTTTGGGTGTTCAAAGGAAAGTCCTGGGAAAGGAGTCCAAAGATGAACGATACAGGATTGAAAGGCCTTAAAAAAAACAAACGAATGGCGCAAACCGCAAATCAATCCGCCTCTTCAATCAAAAGTTATGACCGATTGAAACTTAAAGGCTCAATAAGGCCTATTTAAGGCTGCTTAAATTTCAATCGGTCATAACTTTTGATTGAAGAGGCGGATTGATTTGCGGTTTGCGCCATTCGTTTGCTTTTTTAAGGCCTTTTAATCCATGTATCGTTCATCTTTGGACTCCTTTCCCAGGACTTTCCTTTGAACACCCAAAATTTTAAAATGACCGCCATTTTGAAAGTAATGATTGTAGACGTTTTTGAATTGCGTCTCTATTCTACTCTTTGAGAGCTTTCGATCGATGTAGCACAAGCCATCCCTTGCTATTTGACTTTTTTTACGTGGGGGGCCCAAAGCCCCCCAATTTTTTGGAATCTTCGCGGGGGCCTTAATTTTTCATTTTTAGGTATTATGTGGCACATCAATCGAAAGGGCTTGATCTCCTCTTTCAGATAAATTTCAGTTTTTTTTAAAAAAATTTAATAGTGTGGTCACAGTGGACGAATGAAAATTTCCCCCCAAAAAGGGGCCCCTAACCCCAAAAAATTGGGGGTTTTTTGGGGAAAAATTACTGGAGTAAAAAAGTCGGCAAGAGTTGCTCTTTCAGAATCTGAACTTTTTTTTGTACCTTTTATAGGCTTTTTCCCGCCAAAAATTGAAAAATGTGTTTCGAACCCCCCAAAACCCCCTGGGGTACCTCGGGGGGTTGAAAATATTTTTATTGAATTTTTTGGGGGGCAATTCCCTACCTGAATTTTTTTTTCAGCTCTCTACTCCAGCCGTTTTGAGAAAAAGTACCTACACGGGTGGTCTGGGACACCCCCGTATATATATTTACAGGACAAACCCGATTTTAGGCCAAAATAGTTCAGCCCAGGCCAAACCGGGTTTTGGGCCCGAACGGAACAGGCAAAACTAGTTTTGCCTAGGACAAGCTAGTTTGGCCTGAAATCCTCCAGGCCAAACCTGTTGGGGCCTAGGACAAACTAGTTTGGCCTAAAATTCTCCAGGCCAAACTGATAACGAGCAGGCCGAACTAGTTCGGCCTGAAAATGTTTAGGCCAAACTGATTATGTGCAGGACAAACTAGTTTAGCCGGAAGTGACGGCGCAGGACAAACTAGTTGGGACTAGGACAAAGTGCTTTCACATAAAGTTCGCATGTTCTTACACTGACAATGAGAGAATTATTTTTTCCAAGTTGTATTTAATTTATGTAAAAGAAACTGCACAGTGAAATGTTGACTAAGGGGAAATTACTTTGACCCAAGGAAAATGTCTGCTGAGTGCTGCTACAGGTAAAATATTCCTTGTTGTGACAGTGATGCTCCTTCATGCAATCAATTTTTACTTCTCGCAAGGAAATTTGTCACAAGTAAACGATCACAAGTAAACGTGTTTCCTTGTTTTTAAAGAAGTGATTTCTCTCAGTGTATGGCATTAAAGGAAAAAATGAATATGAAAAAAACTCGGCGTTGGAATCAAAATCGAACCCAGAACCTTCAAATCATGTGTAATTAGCTTTTTTCGTTCATTTTTACTGCTTTTAACTTATTTTAACTTAAATTTAAAATTTATCTCAAATACAGTTTTTCCCCTTTGTAACCAGTTCAATTATTCGTCTAATTTATTCATCTGCAGAAGCAAAATATAATCCAATTGGTCTAGCCCAACGATTTTCAGGCTGAAACAGTTTGTCCTAGACCCGACTAGTTCGGCCTTAAATTGTTTAGGCTAAACTGAGTATGTGCAGGCCAAACTAGTTTGGCCTAAAAATGTTCAGGCCAAACTGATGATGTGCAGGACAAACTAGTTCGGCCTGAAATTCTCCAGGCCAAACCTGTTGGGCCTAGGACAAACTAGTTTGGCCTAAAATTCTCCAGGCCAAACTAAATCTCCTTCAAAAAAACAGTTCGGCCTAGGCTAAACTAGTTTGGCCTAAAATCGGGTTTGTCCTGTAACATATATAAAATTATAAAAAAAAAATAAAAAAAATTAAGCAATAACTCAGTCTTCCTGATGAAGGAACGTTTAGCACGTCAAGAATCCGTGTCGAACTCAATTTCGTCAGAAAAAAGAAGTGTCTCTCAGAAGTGACGCTAGTGACTCTTCCGAGATTAGGTCGAGAGAGGCAACATTGGACTTACAGTACTTTTCCTATCGTTAGATCACCTTCCGGTCTCCACCCACCTTTGTTTTTCATAGCGATTATCAACACTTTGGTCGATGATTTAGTGGGGATACTTGGTTACAGAGCTCTTCTTTTCGGTAAACACTTCAGAGGGACCTATAGCAGCCCTTCATTCATCCTATCTACCAGTCATATCCAATGATTTCAAAAATCAGCCTGCAGGACTTATAATTCAAAAGAATATATGAAGCTGTTGATATGGTTTCAAAACTATAGAAATATCCCTAGCAACGTTTTGACGACTGTGGAGCTTTTTACATTTCTAGAGCTGAATCTAGTGCACTTAATTTTACAAAAATACCGCTCTAAAAATTGCTAAAATCGTAGCTCTTTTTAATGAGAAAACTTTGTGTATAAATTCGCTGGCAGAAAGCTTTATCATAAAACAAATTATTTATTAGGTCTATCAAAAAAAAAAAAAAAAAAAAAAAAAAAAAAAAATGCTCAGGACATTAGAGAAGGTTTTCTTTGTTAGGAAAATGGTCAATGGGTATGTTGCAAACTTTTGCTACAGCGCTATAGAGTGAACAATCTCGTGTAAAATCGCGTGAAAAGTCCATTGGTGGCAGCAGAAAGTCATAAAATGCAGTAACAAACTCACAAGAGGCATTATACTGAAATTCAAGATGGCGGTAAAATATCGAGCAACCTGTATGCACGCACCATGAACATTCAAGATGGCCAACCTCACAACATCGATCACAACCAATCACAACGCAAACAATCTCATATAACCTCCAATGCTGTGAGGTTGTTAACGTTGGCCATCATGGATGTTCACGATGCATGCACACAGTTTGCTCGATATTTTACCACCATCTTGGGTTTCAGTTAAACGTCTCTTGTGAGTTTAATACTGCATTTTATGACTTTCTGATACCACTAATGGACTTTTCACGTGATTTTACTTAAGATTTAACACTCTATATCGCTGCAGCAGAAGTTTGCAGAAGTTTGCAACATAAATGGCCTAAAACCATTAAAAAACAAAACAAAAAAATCCACTTACTCTGTTGAGCCCGCGTGTTATCTTAGACAACCTATAGTTACATAACCTCAAACTTTCGGACTCTTGTATGGCATTTGATGATATTGGAAAAACGCAGTAACTCGACGCGGAAAGTAAAATAAAAAAGAAAAGCTTCCTCACACGCTCTTTTCTGTCTCTTCCTTTCTGAGTCCCTGTTTTCTTTCTCCCACTCTTATTCCCGCGAAGGAACCGCAGGGCTTTAGGCTCGAGGGTCAAGCAAAGAAAGCAAACAAGGAACGACAGGCTAGTGGTTTTGGTCGGCGATGCTCCTCTGTAGGGATTCACACCGCACTGGAGCATCGCTCAGTAGGATAAAATGTGCCGAAATCTAACGAGACATACACTTTAAAATCTCGAGTGGCAGTCATTAGACTATGTATACCACTGGCGATTTCACTGTAAAACAAAACTAATCACCAGCCCACAGTTTAAAGTATACATATGTTCATTGTTCATCTTACTTTATACTATAATAAATATTATATGAACAAACATGCATTCAATGTCCATATACCGCAGATGAGTATTTAGAAGCTTAATTTAAGCTTAATCTTATCTTCATCTTTATCTTTATCTAATATTTATTTAATAATCTTTATTTCATATTTAAGTTTAATCCCCATGTAAACTGATATATTTGTTGAAGCCTCTGTGCAACAGATATTATAAATTATTATTATATTATTATGTTTTTAACATGGAATATTTTTTTTTTTTCACCGGTAGAATCATCGTTGATTTTGAGAAAATCATCGATAAATACGGGGGATATTTTTGCTAAATGAGGCTCTAGCAAACCTTTGCTACAGGTAATTGAAGTGTTGATTCTTGCATGAAAATCTGTAAAAATGACAATGCGTAAACCAAAAATCACGAACTTCACTCTCATAATCGGGCATAATGGCGGAGCTACACGCAGGTATCATTGGAGATTCCTATCTAAGTTGAGACATATCTCTGTGTTTCCGGAGAGGAGGTGACAATTAGACAGGAATCTTCCATGATACCTGCGTAGCTCTACCATTACAATCTTGCCGTTACAACTGTTTACAGAGTTCATCACTGAATTTTAGATATTTATAATGTGATTTTCGTGATTTCGCTTTGGTTTTTTTGACCATAGCAAAAGTTTGCTACAGCCCCAATTGCATCGGTGAGATTCGCCTCCGATGAAGTATAAAATTGTTTTCTGTCCAAAGAATTCTTTCGTATATCCCAGTGAGCGGAGCTACTGTTTGATTGAAAATTCCGATAGAATTAAGTGGTTTTTTATGTTAAAAGCGACGCAGTGTGTCCGATTTCCACCACCGTTTTTGGGATCCTTTTATTCAACTATGAATATTGTTTCCCCCCTTTCTTATTTTTTCTCTCCCCCTTCCCCTACAATCGGCCTTTGCCCTTGCAGTTGACACGAGCACCGCGATAAAACGGAAAATTGCTCCGTCCCCTAGAAGTTTTCCCTTCGCATCACAATAGAAGGGTCTATTTGCCTCTTTTTTTTCTTTTGAGAAATTCAGCTGCAGTTTTTTTTAATAGAGGGGCGAGGAATGACGAGGGGGGGGGGGAGCAAACTCTTTTAGATTTTCTGATAAACTATTTAGATTTACTGTGTTCGGGGTAAAAGAGAGAGAAAAAACTATTATACCGGAACTTCTGAGTTATATATTCTAGGATTTACTGTGCTGGTATCATTCTATTGAGAGAGTTATTATAATTCGCCTTTCATACTCACTACAGCTGCTTTTTTAACTTTGAATCCTATGACAAGGCTTAAAAATCTTGAAATCTCGGGTAGAACAATGCGATATTTTTGCTATCATAAAAAAATATAGAGAATCAAGATAAAAATAAAAGGTAAATTTAATTGAATTTGGACCACTTTTGTGGATTTTCGAAGGGGGGTGAACATACTTATTGAACGCCTCTCGTACAACAATCGATTATTGGTGAAACATTACTTCACTATAGAACCGATTGCTTTACATAGAATCAAAAGAAGGAAAAAACACTGTTGCCTCATGGGGCTCTAACAAACTTTTGCTACAATGGATTAAAGAGTTGATTCTTGCATAAAAACTGCAAAAATGACGATGAGTACACTAAAAATTCACGAAATTCACTCACAGAATCAGGCTTAATGGCGGAGAGACGCAGGTATCATGGTAGATTCTTATCTGAATTGAGACATATCTCTGTTTCCGTAGAGAAAATGTAAATGAGACAGGAATCTCCTATGGTATACCTTAGTTGAACCGCCATTACAAACTAGCCGTTATTGCGGTTATGTGAGTTTATTACTGAATTGTAGACTTCCTCATAGTGGGATTCTCGTGATTTCCGATGGTCTTTACATCAGAATGGACTATTTATTTGCTTTTAGCAAAAGTTTGCAAGAGCCCCATTGCACGATTAGACTCTGCTACATTGTTCTAAAACCATTTCTTTGTTACTTATCAATAATAATATATAATGTACAGAGAATATTAAAAAAAAACAAAAACAAAATCAAAAAACCAAAAAAGCATACGGAGCGAAATTCATAATGCAGATTGAGGTCTTAGTGGAACCCCCCCCCCCCCCCCTCGAGAGAAACAACATCAATATACCTTGGTAATTAGGATTAATAGGACGTTAATTTTTGCGGCGTATACAGGCTACATCTTTCTCTGCCAATTCAAAACTTGACAACTGTGCAGACAGACACAGGCGATGTGGTCAGGAGGGCACGCGGGCAAGGCACAGGGCACGGGGCAGAGAAAACCGCGGGTGACCCCTTACTCAGAGTTACAATTAATCATGGAGATGCCGTGGGATGGGGCACCAAGACAAGGCAGAGGGACAAGAAGGGCGAAATGGCAAGTGAAGGAAATGGCGGGGGGATCCCCGAGGGGTATGGGTAGTGAGTAGGATAGCGAGCCTCTCGCGACAATTGAACCAGACGCTAAACTTCCTTCTTTTCTGACTCGAGATTTTAAGAATCAAATGCACGGCGAGCGCGGCTCCGTTGAAAGGACTCTGAAGACGTTGAAATAAATTTCTTGAAACAAAATATGTACAGGAAATTGATTTTTGACAGCAGTGAACCAACAAGGCCCTGCAAAGAAGAAAGCTTACGATGAAGTGCGTCCACTGATTGTGAATGATAAAATGTGTCCACTATAGAGAGTGTTCTGAATTTAAGTATAAAAATAGGCTAGTTTCATTAGATGTATTCAATTACTCATAACTTTCTCGGTTTTAGGTGCGCCTTTGTTTGGACAAAATACAAATGGTGTCCCAACTGTACCGATACTGTCGGATTTTTGAAGCAAATTCCTTTCGCGTCCGCCATGTTGGGTGTTTACATCTGGATTCGCGCTCGAAAAAAAAATATAGGACATGATCCGCGAAATTTTCATTCTGAAATGCCAATAGAAGAAAAGTGAGGGCGGAAACTTAAGATTTCTTTCCAGAATTTACAGAAATTAATGAATTTCAACACAAATCACACACGTCCGCCATGTTGGGATATAGGACCTCAGCGTCGCCTATTGGTGCTGTTAAATTCCAAATTCGCTTCCATTGGCTCTTATGGGAGTTTCCGTTCTGATTGTATTATTCTGTGCCGATACTGATGCTGTAACACCAAAATAACAAGCTAGCTCAACTCATTTCTTATCGATTGAGGTCAAGATGACACACTTGGTCAAAAATTGATGAAATTATGATAGTTTTTGAAAAGGGGAAAACAGTTGACTCCCTCCGCGGGTTTTTCAACGAATACTTTCTATCAGCGAAAAACGAAGGACTATATTATCTGATGCACTAATTCTCCCCAACAACCAAATACACAAAAATACTACTTATAAACATTACTATCGTCGTCTTACTGCTTATTAGACTGATTTCGCTCGTTTCGCTTATTACACTGACGAAAACACGCATTTATCTACGATAAAATATTCGTAAAATCCGTAGGGGGTTAACTCCTCCTTCTTTTCAAACTGTCACAACTTTGTACATTTTTGACTGAATGTGCTCATGTTGGGCTCAATCGATAGAAAATGAGTTAGTCTTTCAGATGTAACAAAAATCAGATCACTCGCTTGTTTACTCTTGAAGTTGCGGCATCTGTCTTGGTCCTTTTGGGACACCTTAACATTGTTATACATACGCTGTATTCAATTGTCTATCAATTATACAAACTCATTATTATTATTCAGTATAATGGGGGATTTTTCCACGATCGCGATACCTAGCAAATATTACATATTATTATAATGTGGCCATCTTTCTACTACAAATGTATTGCTATCGATGTTTATAATGATTTTAACCAGATATCTTCATTTTTGGAGATATTTAATAAAATAATATAAGACTGCGCGACTAAATTAGATAGTCCGAGCTCTACTCAGTCACTAATGTAATCTATTAGAAACGAAAAATAGAAAATGAGGACTCTTCCTTATTTCCTTCATAATTTTATCTTTTGCTTTCAACATGACCATTATGTAACGTTGTACTGATACAAGATAACAGTGAATTAAGCTTAGAATTACTGTATTGAAC
Organism: Trialeurodes vaporariorum; assembly: GCA_011764245.1. Taxonomy (NCBI): domain Eukaryota; kingdom Metazoa; phylum Arthropoda; class Insecta; order Hemiptera; family Aleyrodidae; genus Trialeurodes; species Trialeurodes vaporariorum. Next base: position 85,853,972 of record VMOF01000111.1, on the reverse strand, counting down.
CACTTCATGAGCTTAAAATTCTCTCGTAATTTCGATTTCAAATTTTTCAAGAAAATAATCCCATGAAAATACTTCAGCCTCCTTTCCAAGTGTAAGTTTCAATTTGCAGGGGTATTAAGGCAGTTAAAATTGTGATAAATGAATATTTTTTTTATTTTCAGCTACAAAATTAGATCGGTGTTTTCCGATGGACTCTTGAGTTATTATAGTTGATTAAGTGAGTTTGCGCAGTCATTATTTTGATAACTATCATGATTGGCGAAATATACTTTACCATGAGACGTGACTTATTAAAAAAATTGACGCTCTTCATAGTAATGAGTTACGCCCTTCAATTTACTATCAAGCGAAGAAAATATTCAAGGAAAAAAAATCACGGGTACGATTACTATAAAAGACGGGCTTGGAATGGTGAATCACGGGTAAAAGTTGGATTCCGTCTAGACACGGTCAAGATACCCGTACATGTACGGTTCAGAGCTCAACCGTACTTAACCGGCATCTGTAAAACACGGCCACCCTAGCTGTCCTTTCACGGTTTGTACGCGAGCTGACATGTATGGTTGTCACACCCGTACAGGATTTTTTCGGTGTTGTTTTAGATTTATAACTTAGTCCTATCACTCATGAGACTCCCTCATGAAGTTCCCATAAGATCAAGGGATCACCTGTTGAATCGAAGGATTTGAAGACACCAGTGGCGGTCCGTGGGGGGGGGGCTTTGGGGGCTCAATCCCCCCCGCTTTTATTGGGAAGGGGGCTTGAAAGAAGCGAGAACAAGAAGGGAAGGAAGAAAAAAAGAAAAAAAGGAAGAAAAAATAAAAATAGGAAGAAAAAAGAAAAAAGAAGAGAAGAGAAAGAGAAAGAGAAGAAAGGAAAACTAATAAAGAAAGGGGGAAAACAAAATCGAAAAAGCCAAAAATAAGTAAAAAGCAAAAAAAAAAAAAAAGAAAAAAAAAGGTCATCGATTTTTGCCGACATTTTTTTTGACTTTTCAAGCCCCCCCCCCCACTTTTTGTGCCTTCTGAGTTGATATTTGAGACTTGAACGAAACATTATTATCTAGGAAAAAACACGGATGTAACTCTTCTCTGAGTCTTCTTTCTTTCATCTTTATTTTTTCGGGGAATTGGGCGGAAATCTGGCGATAATTTGTGTCATTCCAACCTCCAAATGCAGCGCATAATCTGTAATATCTTGTCGATTTCGACAGTTTTAGCCGTAGAAAAAGGCATAGTTAAGCATTTTCGAGGACGTAGAGTTCAAATTCGCAAAAAGGCCGGATGACTTCTTTTTGTGTTGAATAGGCTTTTTCGTTCAAAAATGCGCTCCTGGGGAAAATACATTGAATTAGAGTTTGGTTGGAACCAAAGGTCTTCAGAAGGCAATCGATGCGATAAAATGGCTCTACTAAAACAGAAATTAGACATTCCTCAAATTGAGCCTGAAATTATCACGTGCTCATACTCCAGCCTCTATAGGTCCTCAGTTCTTTAGTATCTGAGCCTATTTCACCGAGAAAGACACCAGGCTCTCACAAAAAAGCGAACAGCTTATAGCGCAGGCTGGCAGGCATATTCTCGCGGCGACTGGGCGTCTATAGTTCCAACCTTCTCAACATGTTTTCAAATCGACACCCCCGTGACTTGACGCTCGGATTTGAAGAAAAAAACAAAATAAAACAAAACAATAAAACAATAACAAGATCAAGAAACAAAAAAACAACAAAAATGTCCCACCTCCTTCTGGTCTCCATGATCAAAAGTAGGGATGAATGAGACTCATTCAAATTGCATACACACGAGGTTGAAGGGGTCACTATAGCCACTATCGTTGAAAGCACGCGGTAATCGGGAATCTTCCCTCGCCCTCCCCCGCCCGCCGACCGATCGGCTCCCTGCGCAGGAGTGAGCCGTTGAATAAGGGAGGACTTCGTGGAGCCACCAGCGCTGAGACGTGTCTGTTTATCCTTTTAGTGGCGCCAGAGGATTCTGCCCGAATGAACGTCAGTGCGTATGGGTGTCGCTTTAGAATTTGTGGCGGGATCGCCGCGTGTTTTTGAATCGGAACGTGGTGTCTGTCTTTTTACCAAATAGTCAAGTGAAATTTAGATACTGTGCGATTATTACACATACATAAATAAGAAGAGAGACGGATTCGGGGAGAAAAAAGAAAATTACACCAAAAATTTAAAAGTTTCTGTTTTTTTTTTTTTTAGAATTGATCTCCTCCTGGTTTTTTCAAAAGTCCTTTATTTAATTAGTCAGCTTACTTTTAACTATAGAAACGTGAAATTGATCGACGCAACCCGGAGAAAAGCGTGGAGTTTCCAACGAAAGCAAAAATACTTCAGAAATGTTTGTGTTCCTTTGTTTTTCTCGCTAACAAGTAAATCGTTTGATTAGTTTATCAAACAATCAATATTGTTTATGTTTATATGCATTGCATTCCGTGGACATAAATAACACTCCGAATATTTTAATGTTTGCGGAGGAAATAAATTGAGAAAAAACATCAGCTAACAAAATCCAGATTGGATTATTATCTTCCTTTAAATCCTAAAAAAATAGGGCGAAAATATATTTAATTTAGTTCCGGTCATACAGCGCAGACAGATATGTATGATAAACGAATGTAAGCTTACGAGTTCGGCAAAACAGTGAAAAATAAAAGCAAATTCAGCCACAGATCTAAATTTCTCGAAAAATTGTCTCAGTGTAAAAATTTGGTTCGTTGAAATCGAACTTTTATCGGGATTGTGCAATTTTTTCCGGCTTCCTTCAAATTTTGTGGAGTGAATTTTACTGTGCGGGTGGAAAAGAGTGATCGTTAAAATTACGTATTCTATAAGTTCAAGAAATTCTCAGTTGCTTCGTTAATAGTAGATTAAAATTAAATTAAATTAGCTTTGGTTGAGGTTCCGATAAATTTTGCTTTTTTTGCAACCAGTTTTGGTTGTAGTGTTTTTTTTTTTATGTTGTTTCTTTTATTTAGGGGAAGCGATAAATGATGAAATTTCTTATCGATTTTCCGCGCAAAGTTTTCATGAATAGTTGATCTTTCCAGGAATTGCTAGGTTATCAGTTTGATTCTTCACTGTTCAAAAATTGAATTGAGTGTTTCATAACGTTCGTCAAGTGCTCTTCATGAGGATACATTTACATCATTCAAAGCACAGGTAAGAATTATGAGTAATAATGAAGATACTAATAATAATACTACGCATGTTATTCTCAGTTTACGTGATCCTTTACTATTGAGTCGGTCAAGCATCCGTGAGTCATCGAAGTTTCGTCGTGGTGTTGTAATATCATGTGACTTAATACACAAGGTTAACAATTGCCACTTATGATTTTAATGCCAAATACTCAGACGTGGATTTCGGTTAAGCATCTCACATTTAAAGGTAACAAGAAGCGACTCAAGCTTTGGTCGCGGGCATTATTGCAAATAGTTTTCGATAATTATAGACCTATTTAGTGATGACGTCACGATCAAAATTAGTTCCAAACAAATGCTCTATCTCGCTCACTCTCGTGGATTTACCCATAAGAAATCAGATCCAAGTTTTCGAACGCAAATTCATGCGTGTTCACCTCCAGTTTTCTCAATTTTTTTTGCACCATTAGATTCCACGTGCCTTAAAGTTTTTTTTCACTCTGACATATTTCCTAAAAAGTCACAAGGGAATTTACAATCAAAGTTATACCGAAAGATGTTTTATGTTTTGTCCTTGTCTTACTCACGGTCTCGTATCGGAGTATTATCGCCATGACAATCAATCATCCTAAACTCTCTTCGTATCGAACCTTGTTCGAGGTATGACACATAATGTGATGATGCCGATGAGCCTATATCCTAGAATTTTGTGCCCATAAGAAACTGTGAGTGTGACAAGGACAAAACATAGGACTCTCTTCGATGTAACTGTGATTTTACACGAATGCGCGATGTTTCAAAAATTTTGTTGTAGCGTGCTCATATTTTAAGGTACGTAGAATCCGATGGTGTAATAAAATCTGAGAGGACTTGTTGTTTACTAGCACAAATTTGTATTTGAACATTTGGATCGTGTTTCTTATGGGAAAACCCACGAGAGCGAGTGAGATGGAGCATTTGTTTGAAACCAATTTTTTTCGTGACGTCACCACTAAACAGGTCTAATTGGCAGTGATAGTTTTCTTCTTCTTTCAAGATGACAGCAGTGTACGAGTGATTTCTTGCCACGGAGTTTTTTCAAAAGCATGAGGCTCAACTGCCCGCGACTCTCCATTTTTACCCTATTGGAAATCTAAAGATTGGAGGCAGGGACACCATTACAATTTTTACTTGAGGGGGGAGGGGGGGGGTACTGATGATCTTTTCTAGTTTTTTGCTTCTCACGCATTTGACCACTTCAAACTCTGACCAGTGGCGTCGCGTGCCATCTGGCAACAATGCAACTGCTCCATTTAAAGTCATTAAATATATCGAATTTTCCTTGTGCACTGTGAAGTGTGCACCCCCTAAAGTCGATATTTTACATGAGTTTAAATGTATAGAATACATTGTGGCCAAGTTTCACGCGACGCCACTGACTCTGACCATCAAGATCAAGACCTTTGATGACCCTTTTTCACTTACAACGTAGGAAACTTTCGGGCAAAAACACAATTTGTAGACATTCTTCTCTGAAATTGAAAATCCCCCCCTCCACAATAACGTCCATGGTTAGAGACGCTTTTACTCGAATAAAAAAGATGCGTTCCGTGAAGGCTCAGGCGATTTTTCAGTCATGCATTTTTTTTTATTTTTTTTCATTTAAACTTAGGTAAAAAATATCGATTCTTGAAGAGGCTGGTAGCCTGCTTGAGAATCGATTGTTATACGTATATTCAAATGGGAGGGAAACAGTTGCCAAGTTGCAAGAGCTGTCAGTGCATTCGTTTGTTTAGCCGAAAAATCAAGCCTCGTACCACTCTATGATTCAGCTGACGTTATATTTGGCAATGCTGAATTTTATCCATACTATTATCACCTGATAGCCCGCTACGCCTATTTTGCGTATTTTTTTTGCCTGAGATGCACAGGTAGCACCATTGCGTAGCAGAGGTGGCTCGTGATGTTTGGTAACAATGTCTTTTTGTCATTTGGACCAAGGCAAAAGTATCGATTTTTCAAAGATTCATCAGTGAATCCTCTGAGGATCGATTATTTTACATAGGTTGAACAGGGAATCCGTTGTTGCCATACATTGCTCGAGCCGCCACTGTTGCAGAGGAACTTTCATTAATTAACTTATTCGCAAAAATGAAAAAAGATCTGTCGAATCAATGGATGCTCTTATACCCATGGTCCATGAGGGTGTCCGTGAAAACTCTGAAAACTTTGGTTACATTTTCACTTAACGATTCGGAGGATTAATGCGGAGGGCCATAAAGTAAATAAGCTAAAAACAGAACTGCAAATTAAATTTGTCTCAAAAACTTTGCATGGTAAAACCTGAGAATAGGTCATTTACTACTTCTCATATTCATCTGGACTGATCTTCTCAGGCTGATTGGGGTCTACTCGGGCGAGTTTCAATTTGCCCAAGAATTAAGGGCATATCACGATTTGCCAACACGTTAAGCGTAGATCAGGGGTGGAAAAAAAAAAAAGTCTAAAAGAATTCAGCAAAAAACATAAGGTTTCATGGAAAAGCAACTGACTCATTTTCACGAAAACTTAGCTAGTCAGTCTAGTTGGGTTCCTGGATTTTTAGATCGATTATCATGAGGAGAGGTGGGCCGAGGTTTACGGTGGGGAGAAGGGGCAAGATTGCCGCCATCTGCGCAGTGCGCATCGCCGCCTATCAAAATAATGAATCTGATTAACTTATGTTTTCTTATTTTTTTTTTTTTTTTTATTTCTGCTTGTACACGCTGATTTTGTCGCTTTCGGAAATTTTTTAAATTTGATATTTTTGATAATTTGCCTTTGTTATGTTTTTGTGTTTTTGCCCGTTCACCATGAATTTTTCCGCCCCAGGGAGTGCCGCCGCCCGGAGCAAAAGTATTTACCCACATACCCTCATACTGCTCCCCCGACACGCTCTTTATCATGAAAAGACGCGAGTGGATAAAAAAAAAAAAAAAAAAAAAAAAGTTATGTCTATCAAAAATGCTTGTTATTTCAAAATGCTCGTGCTTAACGGGTTCTCTGAGATTTTCAGTTTTTCTCGAAAAAAATTATTTCCCTTGTCTAAGCCTCCTTAGATGATCAAATTGAATCCTCAAAATGGCCTCCAAAGTGACCTCCAAAAAGCAAATTTTATTTAGTAACCACTAACCAGGTCACGTTTTCAGTGACCAGGTTTCGAAAATTAGTAGGTGGGTGACCAAAATGTCATTACTTCTGTCCCTTAAATGTGGGTGAAACCAAGTACCACATGGCCATATACATACGTCGTTACAAAAAGTGACTGGGAACCGCTTGGTTGCGATTTTCGAGACCAACCTTTCGAGGTGGGTAACGTGAAACGTTACCGGATGAGTAAGTCACCGGTAGGAACATCGCCTTGTCTACGATAGGCTCCTGTAAGCAACCATGGTTTCTAAACTCTGGTCACGAAAGAAGTGACCGATGACCAAGTGGTTATTAAATAAAATTTGCTTAATGTGACCATCTGTTGATTGGTGCGCTACATTCACTATCATTGTTTGGCGGCCCAAAAACCTTTGACAACCATCGACGCTATCGGAGATTATCATATCAAGTATGGTACAGATTCATTACCAGTTACGCTACACAACATTTTGTTGCATCAGTGAGTGCCACATAAAATAGGGAAATAACCGTCCTTTCCTATATACTTTAATTTAAAGAAGGCAGGCTTTTTCTGAACATATGGCAACCATGTTTTGACGCCCTGATTTAAAAGGAGATCCAGAAATTTGTTCTGTTCTCTCTGACCTGTGTGTCAGTTTAACACATGTGTTAGGAAAAGAAAGAAGAAGAGCGCCGTCACGTGACTTCGCCCCTATTTCTGTCCTTTTTTTTAACACATGCGTTTATATGACAGAAGGGAGAAAGTAAGCGAGAGAGACCAATACTTTAAAGCCGCCACTGCATTTGATTCCGTGTTTGTCAACTCATGGACGATTCCCCGCTGAATAGTAACTCCAATGACGGTGTGTGATCAATCTATTATCACTTTTTTCTGGTGTGAAGAACATCAGCCGAAGTTTCGTTTAGTTTTTTAATTTAATTAAATTGCCTGAGGCACGATTTTATCCCTAATGACTTAATCGTATGAAAATGAAATCATATTTTGCACTCCTATTTACACCGTGTCTCTTGCTTTGTTGTTTGTGGTTATGTTTGAAGGGGAAGTGTATCTGGAGCAATACTTTATTCATTTGAACAATGAAATGTAATTTTTATCTTTAAATGTTAATGTTGTGACTATAGAATGGATTAACATCATCAATTACGTTGTTCACTTTCCTTTTCAAGATTTGAAATCTAGATTTGAATCGCGCGGTCAGAAAAATGGCGGCGGATTCACTTTTTTTCACAACCAATCAGAGCCAACCTTAAAGTGTTGTCCATGCCTGTTCTCCATCTACCTTGTTCATCTGTGGGTTCTTAAAGCTTAGCTGATCGTCTCATGGGCAGATTTTCACCGGGCTAATTATTGAGTCCACTGATTCCATGATTTGGGGAGACATTTCTTTGAGGGCATGTATGGACATACATACATCCGACATGCATCATGCATCTAAATTTTTTGACAGGCCAAGGTATTCATAGTTAAAATTGAACTATTCATTCACCATAAGATATCAATGAGAAAGGGTCTGATTCGAAAGCAACGGAAGGATTATAACAAGAATCAAATTGGGATGAATGGATGAGACTTGACAGTACATTTACAATGTTTTGTAATGATAGAGTTGCTCTAAGAATTCTGTTTCTCTTTTGTCTTTCTCGGAATTTCGTTTCATAAATTAAGGAGTGAGATGTCTCTATGCTACGAAAATACGTTAGTTTCTCATTAGAAAGGCAGATTCAAAGCATTGCATCTTTCCCTTCGTCCCCTTATACTTCTCCTTCTTTACGTATCTCTCCACTCTCTCTCTCACACACTTTTTCTGTCTGTCTGTCTGTTACTTTTTGCTGCCCTGGAAGCGTTATCACAGTTAACCAAAGAACGCAATGAGATATTTTGCACCACTCTGTCCTCAGGGCGGAAATCATTTTAAACTCAGAGTAAGAGAATGCAGACATTTCTTCGCCTGAAAGATGAAAGTTGAGCTTTACCAACTTATGACGAGGAGCGACCTCGTATCAGATAATTGAAATTTAATGAGGTACGAATTGCATACAGACTGCGCAGTGGTTACAAAAATACGAAAGCGTGGAACATGTCACAATTTGTTATGAAAGAGGCAACATGAAAATGCCGTGTGGTTGAAAGGAAAAGAACTATTCTGAGTCTCAAAAATATCTCGACGAAAGGATTTAGAGTCGAGAGTATAATTTTCTCCGAAAAAAAAAAAAATTGTTCTATCACTCTACGACTAAGACTTAATACAAACTTCATGGAAAGGTGAAAAGTTTGGCTCTTTCTTTGAAATATATTGCTCAAAGGGTGGAATTCGGAGCTGCAACAACTGAGAGAGACCAAGCTAGCATATTTTCTTTCAGTGGCGTCACCGGGGGGGGGGGGGGCTGGTGCCCCTCCAAACGTGACTTTTACCCCCCATCCCCCTCCCCCAACAGTAAAGAGAGAAAACGTGTGAAAAAGTAAAGGGGTGGAAAGGGGGAAGGAAAAAATATTGACTATAAGTGACTAAATGAATAATTATTATTGGAACTCGACGGTTAACAACCTTTTTTTTTACAATTTCAGAGCGTAGAGTTTTAGATCAAATTAAAGTTAAATAAGGTAGGTGACCCAAAGGTGGCCCGGCTATTAAGGTGGCCCACCCCCGTTTATTTCAGTTAGTTTCATGAATTGATAATAGATGGCGTTAGTGATGAGTAACAGGATGCTATTGCTTCCCCCATACCAAAAATCAAGTGTGTCGGGTGATTAAGTCGGTGCGGAAAAGGGTGATCACCATTTAGGCAGGCCTTCTTACAATTTTCACGTTATTAAACAAGCGTAAAAGCTAAGCCTATACACTAATTTAATCTGGACTTGTTATACATTTTTTAAATGATTATTTACCCCTCTTTCATGAGTCATGATCATCTTTTCGTAAACTTTACCTGTTTTGACGATATCAGCAAATATTTGTGCAAACACGTGGTTTGACTGGTGCACCTAAAGTGGCCCGCTCGCTTTTGTAACATGTTTATATTGACCTACGATAGGTGAAAAATTAATTTTAACGAATAATAGGCCGGTATCATTAGCATAAGGATTCAAAACGCACAACTGGACCAAAAAAGAGTGAAGAAAAATAAAAAATTCCGTTTAATATAAATTTTCACGGAAAATATGAAAAAATAAGCTTTTTCTCCCTCTATTTTATTTGCACTCACTGGTGTTTATGGTTCCCTTTGACTCCCTGATGGCCACTAATATTAAGTTTATAATTCCCTGTAATGGTAAATAGTAAAGATGAACTAATTAAGTACTATCAGCAGCTAATTAATTACTATTAACAACCATTTTTGGAATATTATCATCAATTATAAATGGGAAAATTAGTGATAAAAAAATGAAAAAATGTAAGGGGGCCAAAAAGGGTTAAAGCCCCTCTTTAACATTCTAACTTTATCATTATCATTGTAATATTTGATTGAACAAAGGTATTGATTCCATCTGTGAACGAAACAATAACATTTGAATGCGTATTAATGAAATTTAGTAGGGGGTGGCCACCTTAGGTGCATCAAAAATACTAGGGGTGGCCACCTTAGGTGCACGTTTTGCGCGATGTCAAAACCCTACTTTTTTTCAAATGCAAAAAAAAAGCCCAAAAACTAAACAAATTTAAAAAAATGAAATCAGTATATGATAGCCAACTGTCTGAAGAGTAAATTGACGTATTTCGTTTTTTCTCTCTCTTATGCCTTATTAGTGCAAATTGGCTCCAAGCTTAGGTATGACCACCTTTGGGTCACCTACCTTAGGTAAACAGACAAAAAAAAATCTTGCTTTAGAATTGACCTGAATAAATTCTGATGAATGTAATTCTCACGCTGTTCCAAGTGGAGACAAGGGGATGATTTGCTAATTTTAGTCCATGATTTTGAATAACATTTCGTTCAGAATATTGTGAAATTTTTCCTAACGAGCCTCAGTCTGTCCAAATTGTCTAGGGTGCCCTTCGCTAACTATGGGGGGGGGAGCTCAAAAAATTATGTCACTCTCTACGATGTTACAAAATTCTCTTTCTTCTTTTTCGTTTTTACCAAAATTAATCTCTCGATCGGTTTGAATTGTTAAATGTATTTTCTGAGATTTTTTTCACCCCATATGGCCTGTGACCCATTTTTCTTGATGAAAAAGGCAGACTTTTTAACTATATAGTGAGAATGTGATTTTAATCAAAATATAATCAAAGCTGAAGTCACATTTCAGCTACATCCGTCATCAGCTGCGGAAAAATGTATGGGTGTCGTACCGACTCATATTTTTATTATTATTGTTATACTATGTGGCCTATAGTTTTAGAATTGCCAATAAGTTTGTCTTATTATTTTTGTTTTGTTTTGTTTGTTTGTTTGTTTTTTTTTTTTCAAACCACTCTCTTACCTCCTCAAATTGTATACGTATTTAAGATCAAGGAGGTATGAAACAATAAATGGCACAAACAATTACGAGGGAACAATCAGCTGACCAATTTTCATTGAAATAAATAGTTTTACTGTGACATCACTGAACAACTAATCGCGCGTACCTGACTGATCGATTTTTGACGAACCCGCGTTTGATTGCCTAAACAGTCGAATTTTCGACGTCATCTTCTGACCAGATCATTATAGACCAGTCAACAATGGGCAACAACAAAATGATCCAAGAATATATTTCTTCAACGCTTTTCCTACGTTCTCGAGACGAACGACCGCTTGATCCTTCAAATTAGTTAGGTTGTCAAAAAGTCATCCTCAGCCGTTTTCTTTTTGCCCGTAGCAGTAATTGAAGGCACTCGATGAGACAATCTTCTCCAACCGCGAAACACGGATTTTAATGATCATGAAATATTGGACATTTGAGAGAGTCAACTTCACGCGTTTACGTAAGATGAGGTTAAACTAGGTTATATTTATGAAAGCGTGTTTTGTTGCACTTTGTGAGTAGTGTGTTTCACCTCCTCACAACGCACTGGAAGTGGAGGAGAAAGGTGTGTGAGTTAGTGCTACAAAGTATAGTCCAAAACCACCTCCACATTTTAAGACAAGTGCCTTCAAAATCACACGTGACAGTTCTGTCACTGATGTAAAAAGAATTCCGAAATTGTATAAATTTATCAAAACGTTCGGTGAAAATTTACAAAATAGCAAGACAAAGAAAAAACGGTCCAAAGTATCTACTAGAGTGATGAGTCATACTTTTCTTATTACGATAAGAGTTCTCAGAATTTATGCCATTCCATTTTGATTCGGGGAGAAGATTTGAAACGTGGTACGCCTGCAGGAGACAGCCATTAATTTGTAAAATCTCTTTTCGTCCCTTTGCAAAATATATACTTTACTGTGTGTGCCTCCTTTTATTTATTTGTTTATTCGTTTGTTTATTTTTTCTTCCCCCTCGGAAAGCGAGTCCGGGCGTTTTAAACCCCCAAACACATTAAAGCGCGTTGTACCTATTTGACATATTACGACCAATTTACTATCATCTAATAAATTCAAAAGGAGTATCCTTCTGTGCCATTTGTGGGACGCAAGAAAATTGAACTCGTTCAGGCATCGTCTTGAAATTCTTCCTCAAACGATGAAGAAGAAGAATAAGGAAAGAGAAGAGGAAAATGTCTTCAGTGAAATGAAGCGAGAGTCGTCTTAACTTAGCCGCGTTATGTAACCCCCGCTCTTTCGTAACGTGCTCCTATAAAAATGTCAAAAGTTTTGCTAAAATAGATGGGTGTACCTCGAACATCCATGATGATAATCATACATTTTCCAAATAAGTTCTTCAGCCATAATTAAACACTATACTTACAACAGCACGATAAAATAATTTTTTTTGTACATTATGGTTTTAAGCAAACTTCATATCAAGGTGAAAAAAACTCAATTTTTTGTATCTTTGATGACATATTTTTTTCAGTGGCGGCTCGTGCAACTTGGCAACCACGCTTATTTGCCATTTAAACCTATGCAAAAGTATCGATAGCTTGGGGGTGCAATTGCACCTTCTGAAGATCGATTATTTTACATAGGTTTAAATGGAGAGAATACGTTGTTGCCACATTGCACGCGCCGCACTGTGAATCGACGTGTGTATTCTAGCTGGACAAAACTCAAGTCAAGAAAGCCACTTTTGGGCTTGATTTTCTTGTTAATGGATGTCTAGATAAGCCCTAATCAATGCCCGTTTGGCTCAAAACCTGACTATGGTGCCTAAGATATAGGTTCAAAGTTCATTTTGCAGGTAAAAAATCTTGTTTTTCTGTTGATTGATCTCGTCTGACTTATTACTTCGCCGTACCACTGTGCGTCAATAATTTTGATCGGTAAAATTTTTTTTGCTCTTTTCCATCATTATGAAAAAGATTTCTTGCACTAAACTTGAATTTTAAGACCTTTACTGTATTCAAAAAAATTAACATTCTCTCAAATTTTGGCTAATTTTTATGCTTATCTAACTTTGATAGAGTTTTACTTTGGTGTACCCACGTGTACTCGCTCTCGTTTTGGCCTTAAAAGATAGCAATTTTAATGTAGTTTAACATATGTTTCGCCCAAACAATGCTCAACAATGCGTCAGTAAAAATTTTCGCTTTTTCTGAGGGAGGTTTAAACCCAAAAATAGAGGAATTGCAGGAATTCCCGACATTTTACCTAGCACTACCACTGTGCGCCGAGAGTTTGGTCCAAGAATTTTTGTTGGCTCTCTTTCACCATTGTAGAAAGGTGTTCTTGCATCAAAATCGAATTGTAAATCCTTTAATGTATCCTAAAAAATTCGTTAAATTTTAGCCAATTTTCACATTTTTCAACTTTGATAGAGTTCAAAGTTTATGTACCCACGCGTGTACCCGTTCTCAACTTGGCCTTAAAATATTGCAAATTTAATGCAGTTTAACATATCTTTTGTTCAAACGCTCCACAACGCTCCATCGTTAAGAATTTTCGATTTTTCCGAGGGAGGTTTGAACCCGGAAATTGAAGAATCGAAGAAACCTGTAAAAAACGAGGGTAAAATAGCAGAGCTTGGGCTAAGATTCGAACCCGAGAACCCTAGTCGTATTTGAACGCGTTTAACGACACTCTAGCGGTTTATTAATCGACAGGGTGTTTTTTTTATCCCCCCCCCTGGTTTTTTGCCTGGATTTTTCTTGCTAATTGAGATAAAGAGTTGCGGTTTAGACCATTCTTCATCACTTCAGATGAATTTTCTTGTTTGGGGTCAATCTCCCCCCCCCCCCTCTGGGAGGTCTTCAGGGAAGCTATCTCAAAAATTTCATTAAAATTAAAATTTCAACCCCAATCTTGTGATACATCGTTTGAAGGGCGTAAAATTCTAACCCCCAGAGAGGCTATCTTAAAAATGTCAAACACCAACCCCTATCTTGTGATGACTCGTTTTAAAGGGCATAAAATTCTAAGACTTTTGGCGCAAACCGGAGGTCGATATCGTTTTTCGTCTTCGATATATCGATAGTCAAAGTTCGATTTCGACCCATTTTCAAAAAATCAGAATTCCCATTTCAGAAGTCGGAATTTAAAAAACTAGGAGTCAAAAATACTCTAAAAAACAAGTCCTTTCCAGAAAAAACATGACATGTTTTGACATTAGTTTAGTCAAAATTTAGTTTTAGAGCCCCCCAAAATTAGTTAAAAAAATGGCCCCTCAGGGTGGCTATCTCAAAAATTCCGAGCCTCGACCCCTATCGAGTGATACACCGATCGAAAAAACATAACAAACTGAGCTTTTTGGCGCAACCGGGGGTTCGATATCGTTTTTCGTCTTCGAGATATCGAATTTTGAAGATGGGTGAAAATTGAACTTTTAATATTCGATATCTCGAATACGAAAAACGATATCGATCCCCGAATTGCACCAAAATGCTCAGTTTGTTATGTCTTTTTGATCGATGTATCACAAGATGGGGTTTGTCGACCGATTTTGTTTTTTCAAATTGTGGCCCCCCTTCCCCCCCTTACACTCCTCCGAAGGATTTTTTTTCTTTTATTCTTTTTTAGTGGATCGATACAGAATACAATGAAGGTAATATCCTGAAAGTTTCGTTACTTCATCTGCATTCGTTCAAAAGTTATGGGTTTTGTCTAGCTAGCTCACGCGTTCGATTCACAGTGCGCCGCCGCTGATTTTGTCGTATTATTTGACTCGTCAAAATCATTAACTTCGAAAACTGAGGGTAGCCAAAAAAATTGAGCAGAACTTAACTGTAGTTTATAGTTTTAACATATTTTTATGAATAATCCTTAATAAAGTAACCTTAAACCTTAAAAAAAAAAAAAAAAAAAAAAAAAAAAAAAAAAAAAAATTGAAATTCTTGAATGCTCAAAAAAGGCTGATGCCAAGTGACATTTAATCTATGAAATCTGATAGTCAATCTAATTTAAATTCCCCCGTAAAATGACAACTACCCTCTACTGTGACCATTTGGTAACGCTAGAATGTTATGCGGGTTTTACACTTAGTAGGAACTCCAGTTTTTCTTTAAAAGGGTATTTTGGTTCATTTTAATTCTATTGAAAGAGCAACTAGTTTTTCCTATGCTTTTCTGATTAAGGAACCAACTTGGAGTTTTTTTTTTTTTGTTTTTTTTTTTGTTTTTTTTTGTTTTTTTTGTTTTTTTTTTTTTTAAAAAAAAGGAACATACGTTTTTAGCGTATTTTAATGAATTTTTAAACCATGCTTGACCATGACAGTAGTATAAGGTTGTGCGAACTATCACCCCCTATCAATAATCAAGTAGGTCCGTGAAACAGCCCCATAACAGTTCTCTCCATACATTAGGACTAATCCCTTGGAGGAGGAGGCGTACCATGGCCTGTCTACATGCTCGGATGCGTTTTTACATCCGTATCCAGGATATCCGTCGCCGTGAGAGTCTATTTATTTATTTACTTGTGATTACATTTTAATACTCACAAAAGCCCTGTAGTAAATTCGATCGAACCAAATCTGAAACCGATCTGTTGCAATTGCCATTGAATGCAGCAAATGTCTACGCAGTGTTGCCAAAATGAGTATTTTAAAAAATAACCCATCCCCTTCAACACTAGTTTTATAAACTATAGTTTGATTCCTTTATTTGGAACAATACAGCGAACTACAAATTTATCTAAGTAATGTCCGAATACATCGAAGCATTTACTGAGAAAAATTGTTTATTGCCATGACAAGAAGTCTGCTTTAAATACCTAATTACTTACCGGAAATTCTGGAAGCTGTAACCAGAATCTCCGTTACAGTTACCGGAATTCCGATGGCAACTGAAACATCACTGAAAAAAGTAATCAATAACTCCGGAAACACCCGATTAACTTCGAGACGAAAACACAGAGATATGTCTGAAATTCGATACGAATCGCCCATGATACCTGCGTAACTCCGTCCTCTAAGCCCGATTCAGAGACAGAGCTGCCGATTTGCGTAGATTTAATTACATTTTGAAATTCACCGAAGATTCCACCGGTTGAGAAAAGATTACAGAGTTTAGTTCAGAGTATGACTGTAATGCACGAAAAAATTGCGTCTTTTATCTTTTCTCAACCGGTATATTTTAATTAATTAACAGCGTTTCTACCGATCGAGAAAAGATTACAGATCAGAGTATTTTCGTGCATTACAGTCATACATTGAATTGAACTACGTAATATTTTCTCAACCGGTGGAATCATCGGTGATTTTAAAAATGTCATTAAATCTACGCAAATCGGCAGCTCTGTTCAGAGAAAGAACTTTGTAATTTTTTTAGTGTATTTATTGTCATATTTACAGGTTGCTATACAAGAATCAACTCTTCAATCACCTGCCTGTAGCAAAAGTTTGCGAGAGCCAAATTCCCAGTTTTACGAGTTTTCATGAACAGAGTCAACTTGGCAACTGAAATTTTCGGTGAAAAGGTCGCTATTGGATATTTGATAGTGTCCGGGGATGAAATTTTTAATTAAAAGCGGAAAAAGACGAACGATCTCTCGAACAGAATAGGACCAGCTCAGGCTCACCCAAATCCAATATGAACAAATGAAAGGGCAGAGTGCGCTAAAGTGCATTAAACACTTTTGGATAAACGCTCGTTTTTCATTGGCACTGTCGCCAGGTCGATGCGGAGGATACGAATTTCGTTAAATCAACGCGGAGTTTGAAAACCGTGAGGCTAAACATTCGCGGCTACCCTGTTGAACAGGTATATAGGGTCAAATTTATTTGCCTCTCTATCCAGTGAGCCCCGAACAGCTTGATTGCAGATTTTATGTTTCATTGGTTTGTGTATTACATGCATTTCTTAGCCTAGGTGTCAGCGTGGAAACCTCATAACAATTAAAAATACCACATAGATGGGTATACATCGAAAAAATAAATTAAAATTAAACTGCTGAAGGGGTGAATAAAAAGTAGCGAATCTGAACATGATATGAGGTGACTGACCGGCTGTGTCCTTTATCCATGTTAACACGTTTTGAATAGGATGGGGAGGGGGGTATTATTTTCCCCATAGCGGAGATAGGAGAAGCAAGGGAGGAGGAGGAGGAGGAGGGGGGAGAAGGAGAAGGAGGAAAGGAGAAGGAGGGGGAGGAGAAGTGGAAAAGGAGGAAGGAGAAGAGAAAAGAGAAGAAAGAGAAGCAAGAGAAGGAGGAGAGGAAAAGAAGAAGGTGGGGAGTAGAAGAGGAGGAAAGGAGGGAAAAAGGGGAAGCAGGTGCAGAAGAAGAAAAGAAAGGAGGGAAAGAAAGAGAAGGAGAAGAAGAGAAGACGGGTAGAAAAATTAAAGGAGAAAGGAAATGTCACACCAAGATGGGAAGGTGAGAGGAAGAGAAGGAAAAAGAGAAAGAAGAGAAGAAGATAATAGAAAATAAGAAGAAGCGAAGAAAAATGCGGAAGGGAGAAGAACAGAAGAAAAAGAAACAGTTATTAAGGATAGACGGAGAAAATATGCAAATTTTGATCAATTTGAGTAAATTAAAGGCAGATGTATCGCAAAATTAGCGTGAATGTTGCAAGCAAGAAAGAAAAACATTTAACACTCATGTCAGATTCGAAGGTCTTATTGTATCGGTTTCACATCTGGAGACGAGAAGAATAGTGGCTGGGCAGCATTCGAACTTTCGTTGAGGACTAAAAGCACTATGTCTATAAACGACTACTAAGGAGGAAAGAGGAAATTGTGGTGGAGCCGCATCCTTATACTCATAAATTTATTTACATACTTACTTAGTTATAGTTCTGCGTGATTTAAAATTTTTGAATATTTTAATTGAGCATTTGCAAGTCTAAACGGGACTTCATTACCACTAACGGAGCCTGATCACGCGATTCCGGTCACAGCCGCCAAGTGACCAAGACGGAACGGGATCCGATAGTAACATTTCAACCCCAACAAACAACCAAATGTTGTCGGATCAAACTGCTTCGTCAGTTTTTCATACGTGGTCTAACAAAGAAAGTTATTAGATTTGACAACACTGCGACAACGCGATGCTCATTAGTTTTCCATCACGTAAATTCCTTCAAGAGCTTTTTTACGGCCTTTCAACGGCCGACAGAGTGCGCCACTATGGGTCTTTTGAGAACCTTCCAATGGATTAGCGAGCTGTAGCACACCGCCACTACAACAACTGAGTTAACTAGAAAAGTTGTTTGTAATTAATAATCATTTGCGATTAAAATCTCCTCGCGGTGAATTAAGACTCTTGAAACAGCCCCTTTGCTCCTAACAAGGAAATTCTAAGCTAGAAATTCTTCTATTGTTTGTATTATAACATGTTTCCATATTAACCTTTCTTGATGACGTCATTGGTGGGTTAAATTTACAGTTGCTAGCTTACCCAGTTTTCTCGAAGCCATTCAGATTACGAGAAAGGCGAGCTAAAGCAAGAGCTGATTTGAGGTTATTTGCACGGAAAGTTTAATGAAATAATGACACAGAACAATCGTAATCCCTTATCACTACTTATTGTTAGTAAACTGAAAATGAAAAAATGAAAATTGGTGCTAACGATGATGTTTAAAATATAGAGGATGTAGAAATGATCGTGGAAAAATTATACTTTAGAGTCAACCTTCGATACCTGCTTTTGTGGCTCAAAATGCTGTCTCATTAATGGACCAAGCTGTCTACTGTTTAGTGTCTAAGGACTAAGGAGGCGGAGATCAATCAAGAAGCAATATGTTTGAATACGTTGTCCGCTTTTTCGAGGAGAAATAAGGTGTTGGTAAAAAAAAAAAAAACCGTTGATAGCAACCTCCGCCCCACGGTGCTGATTATTATTATCAATCCCTGAATACGTCGTGTTCGGACAGAGCTATGTTCAAAATTCGTCAAAACTAATGAATGGTCGCATTATCTCCCACGACGACATATTTATGACTACAGTTTGAAGGATTGTTCCTTAATACCTAGATATCCATTCGCAATCTCCATCCTCTCAAAAATGTCATATCGCTGCTGAATTCGAGTCTTTTTAATTACAAAGTCCACGGCTATAGTGGCTACTGACACGATATGACAACACAGCAGTGTTTGCGACTGTGGCGTATGTCTTGATATCCATTTGGTATAGGAGAAAAGAAGTGATTAAAGAATATATCCTTGCGAATCTTTATGTTAATTCATCACCATGTAATGGCACAATACTTTAAAGAAACTGTAAGGGGGAGATCTCAAGTAGTATAAAAAACCATCCATTTGCTTGTACCGAATTTTGGAATTGGGCGACGACTTCACCGAATGCTTCGAGTTAAAGTCATATCCAGCGGCATATCCATTTGTAAAAGCTATGTGCACTAGAGTTACTATTTTTTCCAAGTGAATTGATCTTTACAAATCTTTATGTTGCAATATGGTCGTTACACAAATTGTAGAAAGTTTGAAAATAGGGTCAAACTTGTCCAATTTTTACAAGCCTTCTTACTAGTCTATTATTGTTAGTAAGGATGCTCACATAATCTCTTAAAAATTCCTTGCAACGATGAAATTAAGGAAGGATTTATGCTCATATACTGACGATTCTCCGTTTAAATTAAAGAGTCAGCGATCACCCCCACATTGAAGAATCCCCTCAAGTACACGCCTTGTTTTAATGCAAACAAAATCACTATATCTATACTATGTGCATTACCTACGTTCAAAAAAGAAAGTACACGGACAAGAAAAACTGGTAGGGTTTACCATCCGCATAGCTAATTTTCGAGTCTGCTATCAAGTATGGTAAATTTTAGCATCAAATGGTAAAAACAACGTACCTTGTGGTAAATTAAGATAACTCGTTGGTACATTTCCCCGCAAGGTAGGTTGTATTAACCAGAGACAATATAAAATAGAGACCACGCACTATCTACCTTGCCCATGTTTGCGCGCGGTGGCAACTTTTTTTTCGGGGTCTCAACAACACCGCTAACATGGTCCATACGTTGACTGATGAGAAACATCGTTGAGATTTTTGCCTATTAAGCCAGAAGCACCGAATTGCATCAGTAAGTATGGACCGTGTTGGATGGTGCACTCTGATGCTCCCTGTGTTAATTCCTGTTGAGTCCCGAAAAATAAGTCAGCCACCGCGCGCACGGCTAGTGCGTGGTCTCTATTATATGTATATTGTCTCTGGTATTAACCATATGATGGTAAAATTGACCATACTTGATAGCAGACTCCAAAATAAGCAATGCTGGTGGTAAATTCTACCAGTCTTTCTGTTCCGTGTAGGTAAACTAGAACTTTTATTGTAAAGACATTTTTTCCGTATCACAAAATTTATTCTTAATTACATTTTTACATATAATTTTTTTGTTTGTGGATTTCACACACTTTTAAATAAATTATATTCGAAGGAGGTGCCATATCAGGGATGATACACGGTATTGACGGCAAGCTTCGTCCGTGGTGAGGAGAGTTAAGTTTAGTTGTAAATAAACATTTCGAGTTCTTCCTCCCCACCCACTTAATTTGCAAATGGTAGAACTGTGTAACGGAAAGCGTCCCTTTGCGTTGAATGTGAGCAGCGTGAAGGGCGGGGGAGGAGGAGGGGGAGGGGAGGCGATGGGACACTGCATTCTATAAAGTAGGTACACTTTTTTTCATGCTGCAGGGTAGCGTGTATTCAGCCCATTAAATTATATCCACTTACGCTCTATTTCATTTTAATATCCCTGTCATCCTTTTTATACTTTCTCTGCTTATTTATTTGCTGCGTTTGCCATCTTTTTTTTTATTTTTGGATCACTTATTCCTCGTTTCTGTGTGAATGGTTGTTCAGAGAGTAAAAACAAAATTATTCAAGCGTCAATAACAAGATTCAGGAGAACTTGCTAGTAGAAAGCCATTTTCCTTCAAATCCGGTCGAAAACCCTAAGACCATCGCCTGAAATCAAAGCATAAAAAGTGAAAGCTTGAAATTCTGGCAGTTTTTCTGCGATATTTTAATTTCCCTTCAATTAAAGATTTAAAGTATATTCCGCTTTATTTATCATATTTTGTCCTCTTACATGGAGAAAAAATACTGGTATAATTTACCATCATGATGGCTGATTTTGACCTCTGCAAAAATGATGGTGAATTTCACCAGATTGATGGAGAGGGTAACAAAAAATTTGGTAGAATTTACCATTATTTTTGCAGAGGTCAAAATCAGTTATCATGATGGTAAATTATACCAGATTTTTTTCTCCGTGTATGGTTGAAAATGAAGTGTTAAAACAAGTATAAAAATATATATTTTTAAAATCCGAAATATTCTTTAGTGAATCAACTAGCTTGTTGGGGTCAGATCCTAATTAGGAGAAACGGGTTCAAAATCTACAATAAAAAGCGAATTTTATTATCACGAGGTTTGGGTAAAGATTGTCACTCAAACCAATTACGGTTGTGCATTTTATTATCTCACCGGAACTGTTTGTTCGGCAACAAATGATGACACCGATGAAGTCGGTTCCGCAAAGGTGGGGGCAAAAAGTGTAACCCAACGAACGGTCTTGTGGCTTTGTTGACTTAGGCATTCGGTTTCCCCCAAAAAGTTCCGAACCTCAAGTCATCTTCACCCTAACCGAATAATAAAATTCGCTTATTGCCTTGCCTATTGCAGTGCCGTTGTCCTACTATCGTGTGAACTTATTGGTCCTTATCGCTTGAATATGTAGTTTACGAGCTGCCTCCCCCTCCCCCGTACTGTGTATAGATAAGTAATATAGTGTACCACAAAAAGTTACTAAGGGGCAGTTATATCTTAGTAATGATTTACGGAGTCTCACATTCCTTGTCATTGTGGAGAGTGCAGACCATTACAATGGCGTAAATTGATATTGTTGAAAGTTGATAATTAGTTGTGAGACGGCCAAGATTAAGGGGAGGAAAGGAGCTCCAGGATTCTTCGGAACCAGCCCGAGGAGCTACCGATTATAATTGGGGCTCTCGCGACAGGCATAACGCACAATGTGCAGGAATGACCCATTCGGCGGACAAAGTTAACTGCCAAGTTAACAAGGTATTTAGTATTTTAATTTTAATTTAGGCACTTAGAGCTATAGGCAAAGATACTATCGACAGGGTTTTTTTCCTAAATTTGGTAACGCCTATTATCAAAGTCCCTTTCAGAATATATTTTACCTTTAAAGGACCACATGAACTCACATGTTTTCCCTGAATAGTTTACGACAGACTAATTTTCAAAAAAAGAAAAGAAAAGAAGAAGAAAAAAAAACCTTGATTTATTTTCCTATTTCAGATTTAAAAATTATCTTTTTTTGAAGATCTCTTAAATGGAACTATTTTTGTGTTCCATAAGAATTCACCAGGACTTGAAGTTAGGTGTACTTGCTATGTAGATTGGGAGTATAGAAAAATAAAACATTTACTAGGAAGACCGTCAACAACTTTGAATAATCTGTATGAGCTTTCGGTACAAATTTTTGAAGCACCGTTTGATCTGTTCCTATTTGTAGTAGTGATACAAGGAAATTTTGGGTTTTCTATCAAAATTTGATAAAAGAACTAGAATTTCTTACATGTTTTCGAGGCTTATGTCAGAAGTACCAAAATTCTGGAAATAGGGGTAGAAATTCCTCGATTTGCCCTTAATTGCACACTGAAAAGAATAATTTTTAAATTCTGGTAATATCATCAGAAGTAAAACGATATATAAACAATGGAGAGTCTAGTACTTTTACCAGAAAATCCTGGAATTACTATCAGAATATAATCACAGCAGGTACTAATTTTCGAAATTATTTTCAAGAACTATGGTGCAAACATTAAAATTATGGTGAAAGTACCAGCCCTTACCTTTGGTTCACATTTCGTTGTGCTTTTGACATTTTCTCTATAAATTTTTTTCAGTGAGCCTCTTTTTTTTTCTATAGAAAATAGATAAATTACGATGGACACCGCTGGCCCTTTAGTCCTCAGAAGTGAGTGAAAATAGTCATGTAAAGTTGAAATGGTTGATTTCAAGCATGCATGCTTATCATGATACTGTGTGAACTTGCTGATTTTTAGCAATTAATTAGTTGAAGCCGTTTCCGGGAAAAGGGCCCTTAAAAAAAAGTTGCGTTTTTCAGACACAAGTCTATTCAAACACAATGCTGATTTTTCGGGAAGAGCTCACCCGTTTTTTTTTTCTTTTACTGGCCCTTTTACCGAGAATGGCCAGAACTCTGTTCAATGTGCGATGGCGCAGCGCAGTGCTTCTCTCTGAGCGTTGAAAACTTTTCGCCACTCTTCGGCGATAGCGCTGCGGTAGCCTCAAAGATGTTTTCGCAAGAGTCGTGAGCTTCAAAGTTCTTAAAGTTGCCGCGACGAGACGGGCTGGGGACGTGATGCAAACCACGAGCGGCAACTGCCCGGTCCATTGTCGATGACCCTTTCGATTGACCTGACAAAACGGCGGGAAAGCTCTCGTGAAAAAGATTCGCGGAGGGGACAAAGGTCGGGTCGGGTATGCCGAGGAGGAGATGTAGCCATACGGGTTCACCGATGGGGGGGGGGGGGGGGGGCTGGAGGGCAACTTGTAGTTTTGGAGAATTGTTCTTTGACTGCTGATCAGGGAGATCAAAAGCGTCTCTATTATAAATTGCGCGCCTCCAAGAAAATTATTACCTTAATCTTTTACAGAGACTTGAGGGATGCTTTGTTAAGAAACTGTAAGTTAGCGGTTTTCCAGAGCTGCCGTTCCTTGTATATTTAATGACATTTATATCAGATCACTGATGATTCTACTGGTTGAGAAAAGATTACACAGTTTAGTTCAGTGTATGACTGTAATACACAAAAATACGTGCATCTATAATCTTTTCTCAACCGTTGGAGTCGTCGATGATTTGATGAAACTTGCGGATATTTTAATAATTTAATGGGTGATTCCATCGATTGAGATCTGCAGGCCGATCATTTACTTTGTCGTTAAACCGATCGTTAGAAACTGTCTACGAGTGATGCTATTGGTCGAAAATTTTAAAACTTGGCTGTTGCTATGGTAACCATCGTTAAGAGTCACGTTGTATAAAAGCTATTCATGAGTAACCTTTAAAAAACGGACACTATAACGATGGTTACCATAGCCACGGCTAAGTTTTACAATATTCGACCAATAGAATCACTCATACACAGTCTTAACGATCGGTTTAACGATGAAGTAAATGATCGGCCCGCAGATTACAGATGTCAGTATTTGTGTGCATTACAGCCATACAATGAACTGTGCAATCTTTTCTTAACCGGTGGAATCAATCATCGGTGAATTCATAAAATGTCCTTCATTATTCACGAACGTCAGCACTTCACAGTATGCTTCCTTCAAGTTGACGGCCTCGAAGGTGGACTTACACGCTGGGCAGGATCCGTTAATTTTTTATAGCTCTAAAAGAGGATGAAAATTATAGAAAGTTTTTGAATTTAAATGTCCCCGATGTTGGTAGGCCTTTTTGAATATAGTTGCTTTTGATAATTTTGGAGGGGAAGGTGCTTTGAAGCTGCGAAGGGGGAAAGGAGTTCGAAAACGGCGCTTGTTGTCATGGGACTTCCGTTTTATTTCGTACAAGGGCTCCAGCTGACAATTTTTCAAGAGGAGCAAAACCTCAAGACCGATTTCGGGGGAGGGGGCGGACTGGGAACCCTCGTTTTCTGTAAGCTCTTTTTTGTCACTGACTTATTTTGTTTTGTTTTTTGAACAATTGGCTTGAAATTGGGTACAATGAAAAAACGCAACGCCCTATGTAGCTTTACCAAGTCACTCCCGGCCTTGAAGCCCTGCTTTCTGTGATAAAGTCCATAATTACAGGTTACTTCCCTATTAAAAATGTTCCATTAACTCTGTTCCAATTTTCCATGTGGACATGGAAATCACTGTGATTTCCGTGTAAATTCACACGAAAATCAACCTAATTTACATGGAAATCAAGGCGATTTCCATGTCCACATGGAAAATTGGAACTGAGTTCATGGAACATTTTTACCAGGGTTCCGAAAATTACCGGCGTCGCAACCGTAGTGCATGCCTTAGTGAACCTGTACAGCCCGTAATTTACGATGTCCAAGACCGACTCGCTTTTAAGTGTATTTTAAAAAATTTAAAGAAGATACCCCTTCCATGCTGCCGGTTTCCATGACAAGGTACAAGCAGAGCCATAAGTCCTGCGTTGACGATTCGACGCAACCCGCACTACACGTAAAATAAACGCTCTCTTATCTTTCTTTTCTTTTGTTCTCTCAAGACCGAGAGAGGTTCAGGCTACGTGTAGTGCGGGATGCGTCGAATCGTCAACGCAGGACTAATGGCTCTGATTGTACCATTAGACCATTAGATACCTACCATAGAGTCTTTGTATATGAAAGAGTCTCACCATATACGGGGTATAGATTCTGATTGGCTGCTGGATTTCAGGCTGTCTCGGAGCTCAAGGAGGAGTTCTCGTGCTATTCTCCATAAGATAACCGTTGGAGCGTCTCCTCGACCATTCGATTCGGGCATCGTTCTGCTTCCTCTTTTCCCATATGAACGCTTGCGTTAGAATAGGATAAAGAAGAGAAGGCGAAAATCACGTGACTACCCCTAATCTGTCCTTTTCTAACTCGCGCGTTCTGATGGGAGACGAGAGAGAAAGGAAAAAGGGGAAAAAATCCGAGGTTTCGCCGATGGATGGCTTTATACAAGGTTTTCCCCCGGAAACCATTTTTCCGAAGTTCAATAACATGCAGCCGGGGGGGACCAAGAAGGTCTCGAATACGTCGTTGAAAAAACATAAAAAAAGTTCGCAATTTGTCAATACATATCCCAAGGTGTGCGTGTGGGAGAGAAGAATTGATGCCCGAATAGTCGCTGAGAAAAATAAAACAAAAAAAAGAGAAAGAAGTGATAAGATAGCTGGCGTGATGTGGAGTGAGAGAGAGAGGGGAGAGAGATGGGAGAGAGAGGGGGAGAGAGAGAGAGAGAGAGAGAGAGAGAGAGAGAGAGAGAGAGAAGAAAAAAATGATAGCTAATAAATAAAACGCCGGAACATTGAGGATTACAGTGAGGGTCTCTTGTTATTCTCGGTCCTGAATTTGATCGCGATATTAAATAACAGAATACCAAATTACCGCAGTTATAATTTAGTTAAGAGGTTGCAATATATATAGTCTGCATATCATCGCTCTTGTAGCGAACGTAATGCGTTAGAAGTGGTGCCCGGGTAAACAACGGTTGCACCAAGCGACCGCACGTTGTACGACGAGACGAGCAGAGTGGTGTGAGTGAAGAGTAAAGTAGTGTGAGTGGGGGAGTAACGCAGTGTAAGTAGTAAACCTGCGTGAAGGGGCAACGTATCACCGTATGTAGCGCTGTGAAATTAAGGGATTAAAACAAAGCAGCTTTCATGAATGCCATGGCTCTCGCTAGGCGTATAAAATAATGGTGGGCTCGTATTTAATTATAATTTTACCCGCTCTGCCTCTTTTAAATTGGTTGTGTGCGGAGTAATATTATCATGATGAACCAATGTAAAGTCGTCTTCCTAGGACTCATATGCCTTTGTCTTACATGCGCATCTCCTGCTTATTCTCCGGCAGTTTTCAGACGATTGACACTTCCAGTCGTTGGTGTTGGCTTGTTCAATTCCCGAACTCTGTTTTTTCCTTAAAAGTGATTTCAGGCGAAATTTTCAAGATTTCCCTGTCCCCAAAAAGGAAAGAGCGGCCACTTAGTCGGTTTTTGGTGATTTGGCAATCAATTCAATCCAATGAAAAACGCCCCAATCCAAAATAAAGACAGCACCTGCGAAATTTTTGTATGGATATTTTAAGCCAAAAACGATCAACATATTGGTTAAGAATTAAAGCTCTAAAGCCGAAAATTATAAAATTCGTTTCTTTCTCCATAACCTTAGAGAGTGCGAGTTAGTGCGAGTGAGTATGTCTATTGAATAGAACACTCTATCTCTATCCGCCTTACTCGTACTCATTGAGGCTTCTGGGAATTTTGGTATTTCATAATTTCCGGCTTTATTTTTGAGTATTTTAGCTTGAAACTTATATCTTTCAGGGGTATGTTTGCAAGTACTGAAGTTCCTAAAATGTATACTTTTAGCTGAAATTTATAAATTTCAGACAAGAAATGTTGACTGTTTGAGCAAAGCTAGTGGCGCTATCCGTCGGATTGAAATCTGGACAAACTTCGCCTGAAATCACCTTAATACAAATACCATTGTGAAGTAATAATAAAGAGGCTTTCAACGAAGCCACATGACTCAGAGAGAGTAAGAGAGAGAGAGAGAGAGAGTAGAGAGAGAGAGAGAGAGAGAGAGAGAGAGAGAGGGGGGGAGAGAAAACCAATGTTATGTAGGCGATTCGCTTCTCTAAACTAACGTATTCTTAGTGGAGGCTCTATCAGACTATTACACGACTCCCCCTCTGTAGCCCACATATACATATGTATAGTGTAACGATCAGAGAAACTGTTTGAAAGAACTCATTCATTTCCCTTTAATCGTGTAAAACAGCGTCGTCAATTTCTCATCATACGCTAATCATAGCTTTCTAAAACGAATAGAAACGTCATGACGTTAAAATGGGTGGGGGGGGACAGCATAAATATACAAAAGGAAATAAAAGGTAGAAATTATAAACACAAACGGACACGCAAATTTTCGCAAGTCGTAAGAGAGGGAATGTGCAAGCGCCGCGCCGTGTATTTGAATAAAGTAAGCTACGGCAGCTTGTTCGCGACAATTTCTGAGAATAAGTTGCCTTTCTCAAGCGAAAGTCGAGAAAGGGTTGTCAGGTTTTGCGTTAGCAATCATATTATTTACATTTATTCAGATAGAGGTGATGGAATAAGGTCAACTCAAAAGCGTCAAATTCCTCTTATCGGAATAAGGTAAATCCATGGACGCCTGTATGTTCCCTGTGTTACCTGGTGTTTTACATCTTCTGATAACCAAAGGGGCCGCGTTGAATTTTCACCCCAACTTAAAACCATTGCTTATGGCTTATTTTTTAATTTTTTTTAAATTTGTAAAAATCATCTTGTGTTCAGTATTCTCTGGGTAATAATAGCATGCCTTGTTTTGTTTTGTTTTTTTTTTTTTTTTTTCAAATCTTTCAGTTTTAAAATAGTTGGCGAGGAAGTGTCCAAAAAATCACTACATTCAAATATTCCTAAAATTGTAACCATTCCCTTTCATTACTTTGAATATTAAATGTGGATGCAAGATGATCCCAAAAACAGTCACCTGTTCTGAAACTGCGTAAAATAAGCTATCACATTACATGAAAAAATATATTTTTTTTTCAAATTTTCGCAGGGGAAATTTTCCCGCGGTAACTTTTTTTTCCCGGTGACGGGATTTTAATTGAAAAGTCTAGTTTTTTGTGGAAAGCCTCTAAATACCCGTGTCGAGGCTGACATGGAAGCTCAAAGTGATTCTTTTTCAAATTTTAGCTTTTAACCCTTTCCAGCACGCATTTTGGAATTTGACTTTTTTTTAGATTTTTTTACACCGTTCAAAAGAGGACAGTTTTCTAAGACTTTTGATGGGTCACACATGTTTTTGCAATATGTCCATTTAAATTCCATTGAAACCCATGTTACAGAAAATGGTACATATGTTGTACCACCTTGCTGGAAAGGGTTTAAAAAACTGACCTGGGGTGAAAATTCACCCCCTTTGGTAACACAAGTGTTAAGGTGGTGATAGGAAGGAGAACTTGCAGTGAGAGTCCTGGGAAAGTCGTTTAGGGCATCAGTGCCTGAATTTAAGGAATGAATGCCGAGTAGAGCTGGACAAACTATTAGAAAAATTGAAACAATCCATGGAATTAATAATCATTTTTAATTTCAAATTCAACAGTTAAAGCCGTTGGCAGAGGAGAGATACATACTTACACATTTGTTACGATCTAGGTTTGGATCATAGCAAAGTAAAGAGCGCACATAGCAAATTACTTGAATAATCCTTGGTTTTAATAAAAAAAATGTGTCATTCATCACTTGACGCCATAGAAAAGAGGAGCGAGAGCTACAGAGAATTTTCGTTATAGAAGCATAGAAAATAAAGAAGGCCATTAATTAATAATTTGTCGACACCTTTTCAAAAAACATCGGAAATCCAAGCTTTTACATTTTCTCACACCGTCCGACGTTATTCTACCGTGGTTTCGGCATTTACATTAATCCGGTGAAATCAGAGTTGACTATATTCCGAAGTGCCCGTGTTTACTTTATTCCGATTGACCTTATTCCGCATTTCCTTCAGATAGTGTTTCCTTCACAGTCCTGGAGCCGTATACTTGGCAACATTGTAGGCCAGGAGTGCCCTCACCCCCTCTTTCTCTCTCTGCGTCTCTCTCTCTCTCTCTCTCTCTCTCTCTCTCTCTCTCTCTCTCTCTCTCTCTCTCTCTTTCTCTCTCTGTGCCCGCCGCGCCATACCAGTCCCTGGAGTAGAATAACTGCTAATAATCCAATTAATTAACAGATGTAATCGTACTTCTTCAGCATGCCGCTTTCGCGCGCGACCTCTAGCCTGCCGAACTGCTATTAAAAATGAAATAGATTCGCCGATAGCGTGTACGCGACAATGTAAATTGGATAATTTCACGTTTTGCTTCAAAAGCTTTTGCAGAATCGAATACAATGGACGCTTGATGAATGCTTTTTCAAGAGTCTCCTTATTCTGTGTCAGGAGCACGACGCGACGCGACGGTGTCTCGCTCTGAATTCTTTGATTTTGGATGACTCGACTCACGTCTTTTGTCCCAAAAATATGCAGCGCAGAAGCAAGTTGCAAGCTCAGATCAGAGCTGCCGATTTGCGTAGATTTAATGACATTTTGAAATTCACCGAAGATTCCACCGGTTGAGAAAAGATTACAGAGTTTAGTTCAGTGTATGACTGTAAATGCACGAAAATACTAGCGTTTTTTATCTTTTCTCAATCGGTATATTTTAATTACTTAACGCCGTTTCCATCGATTGAGAAAAGATTACAGAGCAGAGTATTTACGTGCATTACAGTCATACACTGAATTGAACTATGTAATCTTTTATCAACCGGTGGAATCACTGGCGAATTTCAAAACGTCATTAAATCTACGCAAATCGGCAGCTCTGGCTCAGATGCCAGCTGCCGCTATACCTTCTTGGCGGGTATGTATCGGATATAGCTGATGCGTTTACCGTTTCATTCAGTGGCGTATAGCGTTCACTGTCGCAACGTTGTATTGTGTCCATTTAAACCGATGTAAAAAGTCGAATGCGAAAGGTATTTACCGAACACTCAATAGTTCGATCTTTTCCATGGGTTTAAATGGATGAACTGCAACGTTGCCAAATCGCACGCTATACGCCATTGGTTTTCATTCATCCAGTTTCTCAAACTGTCGATTTGGGATTGCGGTAGATTTTTGTTCAGCTGAACGCGGCTCTAGTGGCAATGTGTTCAATTCGGCAACGATGTGATTTATCGATTGAAGCACGCGAAAATTATTCATTTATCAGCGGGCTGATCGTTTTCTCTTCCGTTAAACCGCGATGGTTCAGTCTATTTATGAGTGATTTTATTGGTCGATCATGGTCTTTACGAACTGCAGACATTTGCTAACAGAATTGCCTTATGGATAAAGTTTGACAAATTATCCTGAAACCTTTGTATTTCACGTGATGGTGCGGGATAGTGCTGGAAATATTAATCAAAAAGGGCGTCCCCACAGGACTTGCGTAATTTTTGCTCAATTTTTTTTTAGCCAAATTCTAACGATGCTGGTTCTAGATTGATGGAGAAATCAAGCGCCAAAATATTAGGTTGTATGGAGGGAAATTTTATCATATGACAATTAATGCACTTAAATATAGCCTATTAGTTTTTTTTAAATATTGGTGCTTGCTTTCTCCGTCAATTTAAATCCAAATCTTTGGGATTTGGCTCAAAAAGTAGAACAAAAAATTACATAGTGCATATGAGGGCGCCCCTTTTGAATAATTATTTCCAGAAAAAAATGATAAGCCGTCAAACTCACAAAGGTACTAGTGGCGCTATATCTATGTATCTATATCTTCAGACAGGTGATAGGAATCACTTTTAACTACAAAGTCGGCAAGCGGGATGCTACAGCATGATTCTGTCTTGGTCTAATCCAGTTTTAAAATATTAATTAAATCAAGTTAATGTCAGACCTTGGTCACATGCGGCACGGACTCCCAACTAGGAAGTTCACCTACCGACCTACTCGCGGTTCAGCGTTGTATAGGTCTCGGAGTTGCAAAGTGATTTCACCGCGATCGTAATTAAAAGTTAACTTTTTTATAAATTCTTCAATTTGCGGTTGTCAAGCATGCACGATTGCACGAACGCAACAATGAACGCCGCGCGCCGCCCTCGTATCGCTGACAAGTCCGGAATTCCCAACCCCAACAGTGTAGCCAGCTTGTTTGCCTCTCATACCGCTGCACTATGATCCGGATGGCTATTCTAGCAGTTATAAACTCGTTACTTTTGATTGAAAAACGCCACAGGAATTAACATTTGGGAATACCTTTTCACAGGGGCGGATCCAGGGAAGTATCAACGGGAGGGGAGGCATTTTTGTTACGTGAGTGGAGGATCTAGGCTTCCCCCAGAAAATGTTGAAAATTTAAGCTTCTCTAATGCCAATTTGAAGCATCCTTTAAACGTTTACTCCTCATTTCATACTACCTCATATCAGTTTTTGTTTGTAGAAGTGGAAGATCCCGCCCTAATGTCAGCTACACGGAAAAAAAGATTAGTGAAAATAACCCTACAGATACCTGATTTTGGCACCTGCTAGATGTTATGGTAAACTTGACCAGAAGTATGGTACATTCACCAATACCTTGAGTAAAGTCGACATGCAATCAGAATACATCACCTAGTACCTAGTCAAAACATAATATACTTCTGGTTAACATTACCATACCATCTAGCAGGTGCCAAAATCAGGTATCCGTATGGTTATTTTCACCGAAGTTTTTTTTTCCGTGTACCTAATTTCTTTGCATTTTCGTAGAAAATGGATGTCTAGTGGATGAAATTAAGACCCTATTACCCGCAAAACCTAGTCTAATTTACCTAACGTTATTTAAAGGCTTTTGTTTTTCCCTTCTCTTTTTCATTTGCTTTCCTTCCTCTTTCTCCTCCTCCTCTTACTGTTTTGTTTTTTTTTTTTTTTTGGAGTCCAAGGGCCGGGGGGCATGTTACCGTGCCCCCCGGCCCTCTGGATATCTTCTCATCAATTAGATTTTACTTTTTCAGGCGATGAAATTACTTGTTGACGCCTCTGGCGTTCCGGTGCGGGCTTTCAACCCCTGAACCCAAATTTTGCAATCGACAACCTCCATCTTCTGATACATCAATCAAAAGCAGGTAAAAATTGAGGAATTTTGGCACAAAACGGAGCTCTTTTTGTGCATTCGCACTGATGTTATGACATTTCGATAAAAATCAACTTTGACCTGTGTACAAATGCGCATAAAGAGCTCCAATTCGCGCTAGAATTCCTCATTTTTTACTTTTTGTTCGATCGTCAGGACCCTCGGGGCGTAAAACATCGATTTTAAATCGCGAGAAAAAGTAAAATGAGACTAACTAATGAGAAGTATACTAAAAAAAGAGTGCGAATATAAGACTGTACTTTAGCGGCGAATTTTATTGTGAGGTTCAAGTGAAGATTTGAGGTTTGGAGCTTTTCGGGGGACTCCAAACGCCGCAAAGTTAACAAAACCATTTCCAGCTCATCAGTTCGTTGGTATCACGGAACCAAGGCGGAAACGCTTCAATTTTCGACTCGTATAGATTTTTGAACCGATTTTTCTCAAAATCGATGCCTCTATCGTGGTGAGGAGGACATTCTAGGCTATTGATAGAGCTCAAAATATCAGTGAAAACGGAATAGGGGTTTTCGTTTTGACGCGGTGATGTTAGGAACTAACCTTTGTGGAATTACGAAAGCAGTTTTGTAAGACTGAATAAACACGGAGTGTTGTCCACATTGTCGGGGCATTTGAGTCAAAAGACTACAGGGGGTCCTAATCAATAAACAGATCATAAAGCTGCATGGTTGGGCTGCTCCGAGCATTAGACCCATGCACATCGGAAACGTAGCAGACCACGCCACTGCTGGTGCACTGGCACATCACATAATCGTGCGCGTGTGGGGGAGTTTAATAAACTTGCCGGGTCCCTTCTTAATTCGCCGGTGACCCTAATAATAATTAGTCTCCCCGCACACTTCTTCGGCCCCGCGTCTCCCTTTCATGAATGAATCATCCCATTAAATAATTGTCACCTCCCCCCTCCCCCTCCCTCCTCCCCCTCTTTACCCCCCTACCATGTCATAGTCAAGTCAATTGGTCTTTCCCTCTCACCCCCGTCCGTCACACTCCCCCTCCCTCCAACGCCGTGATCCTACCTTACAACAGGGCTACGCTCCCTGAATTCAAGATAGATTCCCCATCCCCCCTCGTACCTCAGTCATCTCCCGTATCCTCCTTTCGGCTCGGTTAATTTAAACTTTCGAATTCATTAGTCGCTAATTTAGCATCTGGATTTCATTGTTGTCATATCTATGGAGAATGGAGCTCCTTTGCTACAAGCGATCGGATAATTAATTCTTCGGTAAAATCCAGCAAAAAATAACGATGAGCTCATTAAAAATTTACGAAATTCACCCACAGCCACGAACAATGACTTTATACAGTTTAAGGTGTAGTGGCGAAGAGCTTTGCAGGTACAATAAGAGATCCCTATCTTCTTTGAGGCTTTATTTTGATGCCGAATTTTCACGCAATATCGGGAAATCTAGCAACATTGTATTGCACTGTGGTCCTAGATCTAGATTAAATAGAACTTGCCGAAAATAAGTCATCAAAAATCATCATTTTTGACATTTTAGGAGTAAGTTTAAACTTTCCAGCGACATTTCTATAAGTTTCTAATACTTGTTGAAAGTGTTTCATTAAGTATTGTAATCAAATTGGTCTTGAAAGTTTATAAAAGACGAATTGATGAAAACTTTACCTTCTGATTAATTTTAGCCACTTTCTTGACGACCTCAGACCATAGTGGGCTATTATAAAAGTTTGCGAAAGACACATATTTATCCAATTTAAAAAAAATTACAACTTTATACTTTCAAGTGACTGTCTCAGCGACGCAACGCCGCGCAGCATAGCACATATATCCAGGATATCACCTACCCCTCTTATTTCTCCTTTGAATGTATGATATTGAAAATAATGGTAATATGGGTACAATGAGGTAGTTTCGTCAGTGGCTTAGCGTGCGATTCGGCAATGTTGCAATTCGTCTATTTAAACCCATGAAAAAGATCAAACTATTGGCTGCTCGGTGAACACCTTCGCATTCGACCTATCACATGGGTTCAAATTGACACAATCCAATGTTGCCAAATTTTACGCTACGCCACTGGGTTTTATCTTCTCATCCTGGTAAAACTGAGCACCAAAGAGCACCTAAAATTGTTCCAATTATTGTCACCTAAATTAGGTGATATCACCAAGAATTGTTGGTGATATCACCTAATTTAGGTGATAGTTGGAATTTTAGGTGCTCTTTGGTACTCAGTTTTACAAGGGATCCATCCTTGTCTACTATACATGTGCCTACCGACGGTGAAAGGAGAGACTGATAGTGAATGCATTGGTGTTTGTGTGAGCTATATCAGAGCGCTTAGCGCTGTATCATATCGACTGGCGTCCGAGGGCCTCTGTTTCCAAATTAACTCTGATTCAATGTATTTTTCCCCATAAACGCATTTTTCAACAGAGATTTACGGTATTAATCAAACAATTAATGAAAGCTTGTTTCGAACATGAATTCTGCGTCCCCAAAAATGCTTACGAGTAATTATACCTGCTGTTCCACTACTAAGACTGCCGAAATTAACAAGATATCCAATAGTTCAAACGATGTATTTGGAGGTTGAAATCACTGGAACTCTCGTTTGATTCCCGCCCATTTCACAACAGCAATAACATTCAGGTGATTTCAACTTCCAAATACATCGTTTGAACTGTGTAACATCTTCTTGATTTCGGCAGTTTTAGTCAAGGAACCATGTATACCTATAACAGTAGCGAGGCGTGAAATTTGACGACGATGTATTTTCTCCATTTGAAGTTACTGAAAGAATCGAATGCTCCGGTCATCGGCGATGACTGGATGTTTCGACGTTTTCAATGTGCTTAAAAGGGAAAAACGAAACGTTGCCAAACTGCACGCCTCGCCACTGACCTATAACTAAGCAATTTCGAGGACGCAGAATTCATAATCGCAAAAAGGTCGCATTGATTTTTTGATTTAATAGTCTATTAATTTCCGGTCAAAAATACACTTATGGGGGAAATTTCATTGAATCGGAGCTTGTTTGGAACCAGAAGTCCTCGGACGGCAATCGATAAGATAAATCGCTCCGATAAAACATCTACTGCGTATTGTCTGATTTGGCAACATCATACTGAGCTGTCACGAAGTTCGTGTGACGTGCTGTAATGCTGCGCAAAACAAGGGCTGAAGATTGGAGGGGGAGGCGGGGGGTGTCGACAAAGTGCCCCTAATTAATTCCATTTATAAGTTATGAATGCATGAATTTCGAAGTTTACCAATTCGCTTCCGAAAGTATTGTGTGTGCGAGTGCGACGCAACCAATAACAGGCAGCGCAGTTCGACGATTAGTATAGCGCGCGGCGTATGTTAATACGATATAGTTGAGGCAGTCTCTGGAAGGAGGGTATGTAAAACATGATGCTTGTTCTCTCCTATTAATCGACATTAGGGTACAATGACGATTTTTCTGGAAGAGCACACCTTAAGTTTTATGCGGGCAACAGCAGGCTGATCATTGAGATCATTGGATTGGACCAACGCGCTGTACATTATTTATCTATAGAGTGGCAGTGTAATGGGTAACTGCGTAAGTGCGTAACCACAATGGATGATTTTTAGGTTAAGTTTAAGGTGTAAATGTTCCATTTATTCCCATTTATTTTGATGCAGGACAGTGGATCGAAGCATGTTCCAGCCTCGGTTTGTTGCATCAAAATACATGGGAATAGGTGGACCATATTTCACTTTTTACCTAACCTTAAAAATCAGCCATGGTGATAACGCAGGTTACCCATTAGCAAAGAGTAAACAAGAGTCGCAATTGAATGGAAGGCCTACGACGCCTTCGTGGTCAACGCAGATAAGGGATCGGAACGCGGGCTGGCCTCTGATTGGTTGTAAGCCTGGTGCAAAACTGTTTAAAAAAAATTAACACAGGGTTTTCGTTCCGGAACGTTTATCTCGAAACCTGTGCAAAATTGCCTCTAAATAATTAAAACGAGTCGAGTTAGCAAAATTTTCAGAACAAATTGATAGGTCATAAGTGCCACTTTATTGCAAATTCGAAAATACTGTTTCAGTTGAAAAGTACGCACAATAGTGTGTTTACATGCTTGGCGTGTGTTTGAGCAGTGTTTGAGTAACTCACTTTTGTGCGTACTTTTCAACTGAAACAGTATTTTCGAATTTGCAATAAAGTGGCACTTATGACCTATCAATTTGTTCGGAAAATTCTGCTAAATCGACTCGTACTAATTGTTTACAGACAATTTTGCACAGGTTTCGAGATAAGCGTGCCGGAACGAAAACCCCGTGTTAATTTCCCTATGGCATGAAACAGTTTTGCACCAGGCTTACAGCCAATCAGAGGCCAGCCCGCGTTCCGATCCCTTATCTGCGTTGACCTCGCAGGCCTTCCATTCAATTGCGACTCTTGTTTACTCTTCGCCCATTAGATTAGACTGCCTTTCTAGATAAATGTGTATCCACTTGGATAAGACCATGGTTGTTTGGCTAAATGGAGGATTACTATTGGTCCTTCTGTATAGTGATCCTGACCTACAATCTACCGAGAGAAGTATATATAGCGAATTAAATAATATCAATAAACCCTCAGAATTTGCTTTAGATTGGCAACTTGCAATACTTATCACAATTGAATTGAATCTTTGCCAGTTGCCTACCTTGTCAATAGTTTAGGAGTTGACTGTTGACATTCGTTGACATTCGTTGACTATTCATCTCGCGCAACGCTGCAAATATACTATAATGCATCTACCATCTACATTTCATCTACCTTGCTACAAACTGACGTACGCTCGCCTAAACCTCCCAACCGCGATCTATTCCTCATGAAAAAATGCCAACCTCACTAAGTGCATAGGAGAACGGAATGAAGATTCAGTGTGACACATATTATACGGTTTTAGCTTCTGAGTTCGGAGCGAGGCAAGATCCTGCACGTTGACGGAGCAAAACGGTGGAATCTGAAACACTAACAACACTTGTTGAGTATGTTTTCTTTCTTTTTTTTATCCATTAAACCGAAGAGATGAACGGTCTGAAGGGCTTGGAAAGAGCAATAGATAAATAACCCGGTAATTGAGAGATTCATTTTTCCCCGGGGTGATCAAATCATTTCCCGTTTTTTCTTTGTCGCGAGACGCAACGCCAAGCTAAGCCAAAAGGAACCGAGCGAAGGCGAGGAGCGAAACTTGGCAACAGAACCGACTTTAAATTATCTCGGATCCTTTTGGTTGGCATGGAGTTAAATTTTCTGTCAGCGAAAATAAAAAAAAGGGACGAAAAATTAATCATTTAAACACCGCTCGAACAGCAGTCCATGTCTCCTTCGTCGAATGAAAAATGCTGGCCTCTTCCTGATCCCGATCGCCAGAATTTGGAATAATTGATTCTTGAATTTAGGAGCTCATCCTTCGCCTTCATATCAATTGACGCGCAGACTTATTTCTATGAACCGTACCAGCACAATTAGCGGATCCAATTTAAGGAAAGCATGATTCAGTGATTACTCAAGGTCAGTTAATCTTCTTATTTAGATAAGGAGAGATCATATATGTATCTTTAATAATGGAGCTCTTGCAAGTTTTCCTTGCAGGCAAATGGATTATCAATGGGTCTGTTGGAAACTTTTGCTACAGCGATATATATAGTGTTAAATCTTAAGTAAAATCACGTGAAAAGTCCATTGGTGGTATCAGAAAGACATCAAATGCACTAATAAACTCACAAGAGGCGTTTAACTGAAACCTAAGATGGCGGTAAAATATCGAGCAACCTGTGTGCACGCACCGTGAACATCCATGATGGGCAACGTTAACAACCTCACAGCATCGGAGGTTATGAGTTTGTTCGAGTTGTGATTGGTTATGATCGATGTTGTGAGGTTGGCCATCTTGGATGTTCATGGTGCTTGCAAACAGGTTGCTCGATATTTTACCGCCATATTGGATCTCAGTTAAATGCCACAGGTGAGTTTGTTATTGCATTTTATGACTTTCTGCTGCCATCAATGGACTTTTTACGCGATTTTACATGAGATTGATCACTAAAGCGCTGTAGCAATAGTTTGCAACAGACCCATTCTGATGTAAAATGTTGCAAAAATAACGACGAGACCAATATAAATGTCTAAAACTAACTATTCGCACAGATTACTTGGCTCCGAGTTTTGATTAACCACCCTTGCATGTATGCCCTATGCATAGTGGGGACAAAGATGCCTGTCCAGGATATGCAATTCGCAATACACGCCTAATGCATAAGTCGGATGGTATACTGTGCATTGCGTGTTGCATACCCCGACTGAATAGTGAATATCTTTCACCCGACTAGTATGTTTCTCAACTCCAAACAAAATAACAATACAGATTGAATTAAATTTCGTCTTTCTCGCTTTCTTCTCAACATAGAACTTTTAATTGGTAACTTCGCAATCCTCGAGACAAAATCTGTGAAAAGCAATAATTTTATTTGCTGCTTAGAAACCAAAAACAACATTATTTTTGTTCCAGTTTGTAGGTTATGATATTTTGTTGGGGGTTCAAAATGTATGAAAAAGGTACATTCACAGTTTGACCGCTTCTAAATTTTGAGCTAATTGTTCTCGCGAGAGGAGAGTTTCAGACTTTTTAAATAGTCTCATCGCTACTTGTACAGCAATTTACATCCGAATTGGTCAATCCATTTGGCTCACGGCAAAGCTTTGCAAGAGCTCTATTCAGACATTCTGGTGAAACAAAAAGTTTGCTGTATCCTAAGTATCCTAGACTGCTCAAGTTTTATCCTGATGTTGACTCCAGGGGAAAACAAAACGTATGCTCAAGGTAGAGATCACAGGATTTTATTCCAGATGTCGCTTCTCAATACATTTCAGATGAAATAGATGCAGAGTTGCCGTTTTGCGTATAACCAATGATATTTTTCAATTCACCGATGATTCCACCGGTTGAGAAAAGATTACACAGTTCAGTTCAGTGTATGACTGTAACGCACGAAAATACTCTGATCTGTAATCTTTCTTTAATCGGTGGAAACGTCCGTTAATTAATTAAAATATCCGCAAGTTTTTTAAAGTCATCGACGACTCCACCGGTTGAAAAAAGATTACATATACGAGTATTTTAGTTCATTACAGTAATGCACTGAACTGAACTGTGTAATCTTTTCTCAACATGTGGAATCATCGGTGAATTGTAAAATGTCATTAATTATACGCAAAACGGCAGCCCTGAATAGATGCCATGAGCTTAGACGCTCACCATTATTGCCGATCCTGTACATCTACACGAGTCGAATCGCCTAAGTTTGTGATGGTCTTTACGAATATTTTACGCATGGCTAAGAGAACCGTTGACCTCTCGAGGGAATCAAGAAAAATGTCAAGAGTCTTCTCTTCCTTCTTACTTTTTTCTTCTTTCCAATTTCTACTCCTTGGCAAATATATCGCACTCTGAAGAACCCAATCTCGGATTCCCAAAGCTGGTAAATTACCGGTAAAATGAGCTCAAAACATTGGAATAAAAAAAAAAAAAAAAAAAAAACTCGAACAGCTCATCCTGCATTGTTGTTCACTTCAAGTGAATTTCCCAGTAGAGTCTCTCGTCTTTCCTCTTTGAAACTTGCGTATAAAATACGCTTCGTATAAGGATCCCTGATGGGAGCAGATGATGAGTAGAATCGGGCTCTTTGCTTTCATTTAAAGTTTTTTTTTTTTTTTTTTTTTTTTTTCCCCCCGGAATTTTCGAGTGAAAGTTTACTGAGAAAGATGCTTAATTTGCTCTGCGCTATTTCAGAGCTGAACACTGATTCGAGAGTAGTCATTGATCAAACTTGAGTTGATTATGAGAAGCAATTGATTGACAATCGCGTCATAATATTCAGCACCACATAAACACTAAAGGTAAGCATACGTTTGCATTAAAGCAAGTTATTCTTAACCAACATATGATTGAGTGCATAAGACTGTGGTCTTATACCACAATTAAACACGAAATGACCACTTTAATAAGAACATATAGGTATTGGGCATGTTTTTTGTCCACGTATAATTGGGAGGAACGAGAGGGGTCAAGTATACGGATACAGTTTAAAACATGTGAATCAGTATTTAAAGTTGGCAGAGTTACGTTTTTGTTTTTTCTTTTTTGATTTCTGTTTTGAGATTCTGGTGTCAAACGATCGTTTAAAGAAAGTCAAGATAAAAAAATCAGAGTTTTAGTTTATACATGAAACATAAAAAAAACGTTACTTTACAAACATCCGAGACGGTAAAATATGCTTATTTGTTAGCATTAAAAAAATATAACGTAATGTTTAAAACACCAAGTGGTTTATAATAGTCTATTTAACGATTCTGAAATAAGAGGGGAGGAGGTAAAGTTTCTGCATGTTTTTTCTAAAAAAACAAATTTCCTCCAATTGATCGAGGCATGGGAAAATTGTGATTGATTGGCAACATATCAGCACAATTGATAAACTGGCGACCATTTTTGCGAACGTGTAAATCAGGAATCCATTGAATTAGTGAGAAGGATGCGTATGCGTATCAAATCAGTTTGTTGTGATAGATTTCTAATACCACCTCCAATAACGCAAATCATTATAGAATCTTCATTAACCTTCTTGAAAAAAACATATTTAATTAATCATTATTATACGACCACAGTTCATGTGTATTTGTACAATATACCTACATACTGTTGCGAATTTCTAAAGGGGAGAAATAGCGAGCGACAACGGTAACGATGTAGATCCTAGAGGCAGACGGAAGGTTACAACTCAATTTAAAATTAAAATTTATCGATTAAACTTCAAATCAGACCCTCCATAAGTAATAAAACAATTAATTATCTGTGATATTTATTTTGATTGTAAAAATAAACTTAAACAGTTTAAAGGTTTAAAAAATAGCGATTTTCCACTCGCCACACAGAGAAAAATACTTCGGTAAAATTTGATCACAGAAGTTTCCGGTTGCAGGAACCAACATTTTCGGTCCTGAGTACCGAATGCTTTATTAGTAGTACCGAGTATTCGGTAGGGGCGGAATTTAAGTTGTACTTACCG
Source organism: Trialeurodes vaporariorum (assembly GCA_011764245.1). Lineage (NCBI taxonomy): Eukaryota > Metazoa > Arthropoda > Insecta > Hemiptera > Aleyrodidae > Trialeurodes > Trialeurodes vaporariorum. The sequence goes on along the minus strand of VMOF01000111.1, from coordinate 85,812,734 downwards.
AAGTCTTCGGTACTTACCACCGAAAATGTTGGTTTCTTTAACCGAAAACTTCGGTGATTAAAATGAACCGAATCAGCGGTTCTAACAACGGAGTCATTTTTCTCTGTGCACTTTTATTTTAACATTGAATTTTGCAACAGTATGTTTATGCGGAAACTGCGTGATTGTGACTTCTAAAAGTAAGCAATTAAAATTTGGCATGGTGTCACTTTTGTACCACCTGAGTTTGACCAGTAAATTTTGTTTGTGAACGGGGGGGGGGGGGGGGGGGCTGCTCGATAATTTTGAACCAGTCACTATACAGAGCAACGTTAATTATTGGCTTCAAGCTTTGTAATTCCAGGACTCCGGACTTTGTTAACCAGAGCAAAGCAACATGCCTGGTGGCGCTAAAAGTTGTCAATCTGTCACTCGTCTGATTAGGCGCGAAACGGGGGTTATAATCAGGAGCGGGCGTCAGGGGGACCGGGGTCGGTGGTGGGTGGGGGGGGGGTCGGAAATTTCATTTGCTCCCCTCGAAATAATTTATCGGGCGCCTTCAAGTGGGTATTTAGTCAACCCTGCGGGGCACGCGACGAGTGCGCTGTCCGGGCGGGCGTAAGGACGTCGGAAACAAACTGAATGACCGATTAAAGTTCAAGAGCGCGGGCGAACGGGAAATAGTGAGTAGTATAAAGTACGCGGGGATGCCATATCGTTGCAAAATTATTCCGACGTATTTTTGAATGAACGATACTCAAATAAACCTCTTCTGTGACTTGAGAAATCGGTACTCTTACATACTTAGGTAAAAATGGGAGAATCGAATGTACTCCAGTCGCTTTTACCCATCATGAAAACGATCCCTCAAAACGGACACGTCACGAAAAAAATGTTATCCAAACAATAAATGCTCCATTTCACTCGCTCTCGTGGGTTTTTTTTCTCATAAGACACAGGATCAACATTTTCAACTGCAAATTCGTGCCAGTAAATAACAAGTTCTCTCAGATTTTACTGCACCATTGGAATCCACGGACCTTAAAATATAATCACGTTTCAACAACAATTTCGAAACACCGTACCCGTTTTACAATCACAGTTATATCGAAGAAAGTCCTATGTTATGTCCTTGTCCCACTCACAGTTTCTTATGGGCACAGACTTCTAGGATATAGGCTAGGAATGAACGATACTCAAATGGACCTGTTTAGTGTGATGTCACGAAAAAAAATTTATCCAAACAATAAATGCTCCATCTCACTCGCCCTCGTGGTTTTTTTTCCCGTAAGGAACAGGATCAAAATTTTCAACTGCAAATTCGTGCTATAGTAAATAACAAGTTCTCTCAGATTTTACTACACCATTGGAATCCACGTACCTTAAAGTATAATCACGTTGCAACAACATTTTCGAAACACCATACCCGTTTTAAAAATCACAGTTATATCGAAGAAAGTCCTATGTTATGTCCTTGTCCCACTCATAGCTTCTTATGGGCACAGACTTCTAGGATATAGGCTCATCGACACCATCACACCACTTGTTATACCTTTAACAAGCTTCGATACGAATTGAGGTTAGGATGATTGAAAGTCATGGCTGTGATACGCCCATAAAAGACCGTGAGTAAGACAAGGAAAAAATATAGATCATCTTTCGGTATACTTGTGATCGTAAAGTCACTTGTGATCTTTCAGGAATTACTTATTATGTTGGAGTGATGAGATACTTTAAGGTACGTGGAATCTAACGGTGCAATAAAATTCGAGAAGATCGGTTGTTCCCTAGCATGAATTTGCATTCGAAAATTTGGTTCTGATTTCTTATGTTGGTAAAACCACGAAAGAGAGCGAGACTGAGCTTTTGCTTGGATCCGATTTTGATCGTGACGTGATCACTACTCAGGCATATGTGGTTGGTCTATCCGAGCGTCTTGTATACCTACTGTTCGGAAGTATGTATATGTATACATACTTATGAACAGTGGCGTCGCGTGCAATTTGACAACAATGTATTCTTTCCATTTAAACTCATGTAAAAGATCGAATTCAGGGGGTGCACAGTGCACAAGGAAAATTCGATATATTTAATGAGTTCAAATGGAGCAGTTTCATTGATGCTAGATGGCACGCGACGCCCGCGCCACTGGAGGTATATACGGAAGTATTAGTAGTAGTAGTATCTTAAAATTAAGGCGCCAAAGCAACTATGGCTATTCGGCACCCAAACTAAGTGTACATGGGTGTGTATACAGGTATTCTTAATTGTAATCTTATTTCTAGCTTAATCTAAATTTATGAAGTAATTTTTTTTAAAAAATGTTTTGAGTTTTCAAGTTTTTATGGTTAAAGTTCATTAGATCTGCAGTTGGAGTGAGTTATAGAACTTCAAGATTTGGTCTGCAATTAGTGGGTCATCACTTGTCAATGGGTTGGTTTTCACTTGTTGCATAATTGGTGGTTGGAGTTGTTTGTAGTGTGTGCATCTTTCGAGTACATGTGATACTGTTAATTTAGTTGTTTGGCAGAAATGACAGGTTGGAGGTTCGCTTCGCTGTATATGATATAGTTATGAGTGAATTTCGTATGTCCTATCCGGAGCCGGGCCGTTTGTGTTTCTTAAAATCTTGATTTGTTGACGGTGGTGTTGGAGTAGGGCTGAGGTTTTGTAGTAGTAGTAGTAGTTATTACAAAATTATTGTTTCCAAAGCAACAAGGCTATTCGGCACCATATATTATAACTAGGGATAAAGCTAATTATAACTAAAACTAATAATTAAAAAGTTCTAGATTTTGAGTCCAAGATTTTTGAACAGGAGTGGAATTTGGTCGGCTATATGTGGTTCTTCACTGCTTCATGGATGAGTCTTGAGTTGTTGCAGGGTTATGTACGTATGTATGCATAAGTATGTTTGTACAAGCAGTCACATAAGTCCTGCATCGACGATGCGATTCAATGCAACCCGTACTACACGAGGTTCGCTTAGGTTAATTTTTTTCCTCATACTTATAATAATGCAATGCATTGCCACCATCTTTGAACATTTGAACGTTGTTGTTTCTCTATTTCAAATTTTTGGGAGTGGTTTGCTGCTTAGGTAACAATTATTATAAAACTTATAAGAATGAAATCTGCAACATCTGATTTTCCTTATAAAAAAAATTTGAGAGTGGTATAGCTTTCTCAAAAACTGCCCTTGCACCAATTCTGACCACGTATCTTCATTCGTCAATATGCCGTCTCATTCATTCGATCTTAACGCATCAAACATTAATCTGGAAAATAGGTCATTTAAAAAGCGAGTTCACTAAACTCATTTTGGGGAAATTTTTTGAAGTGCACCAAACCTCATCCCTAGAAATCAAAATGCTGTATAATCAGAGACTCATTAAAATAAATGACTCCATAGGACATTGATTTTTCAATTAAATGTCTCCGCTTCATTCCGGGCATTCATTTTTGGGTTTAATTTGATTGCCCTGAATTTAGCAACCCCCAACAAATTGTGAGCGCATTGCTTTCACGTGTGATGATCGATGATCGGGGCGGGGCGGGGTGCGAATCCTATATTATATTTGTAAGAATGAAGCTAAGTTCCTGGAGAACCGTTGCACCGTTCGGGAGGGGCCTGGTACCGATCGGTCGGGCTCGGCTCCAATGCTTCGGGAAAAATATAAGTTTTTCCGTGCGGGCCCCACGTCCCTTTTTAAAATGCTAAAAACTTTTCTCTCAAAAAGTTGTGCGAGTGCGAAAAGGATGCGAATCAGTTCGTTTTGCAAGGGTGGGAGAGAGAAGCGAGATTTTGTCGTCCTTTTTTAAATGCATACGTGCGGAAGAGCATACGATTTTGTACGCGTGTGAGCGAGAAACGTGATGCTCTGACAATTTTTTTTTTAATTAGATCGCACGATTTGACGTTACCATGGCGACCTTCATCATATGTTTTACTCGCGGAAGGAACCGTTCGGGTAGACGCATTTTAATAGCGACTTCATGATATCGATGTATAGCTTCGACTTTTTATCCATATTGTTACGTAGATATACACAATGAGAGAGTCACAGTGCTGCTAGCTGTGTTGAGAAATATACCAGGCACTTCAGACTTAATGAAAAATGTGTATAAATATTTTATGTTAAATACGGCAGCACTGTACAGTGTACAGTCTTCGATTGATGATGGCTTGACGAGGTTGCTGTATCGCTTCGCGATGTATAGAGCTTCGATACTTATCATATGTTTCATATGCATAGATAAACAGAATAGTACAATTAACGATGACTTGATGAGATCGGTGCATTGATTCAATATCTCGAATATAACCCACCAAATTTGAGCTAGGTTTTCGAGAATTTATAAAGAAACTAAATGATAAGGGTTATTATTCATAACTTGAGACGCGGTGGTTATACTTTTCTCATTAATAATATACTGTCAAATATTACTGAATACTGAGTTAAGTAAATAATTGGTTTTCTGTTGAAAATGCATCGTTTACTTTAAATGTATCAGTGATTCATCCAAGAATACTACTTACTAACGAACCAAAAATATGGTTACAGATTTTTTTATCTTTAAGTTGGCGATTTGAGTTGTTTTCGTTTCAGTTCGTGTTTTGGCGAGGTTATGATGTTTTTAAGGTTTGTTTTTTCCCGATTTAAATAAAAAAAAAAGAAAACAAAGTTTCGATAGATCTCTTGAGCCTTGAGTAAGTAGTTTTTATGGTTCATTTGATTGTATACCTGTTATTTTTTAATCTGTGCAGTAATATTATAATGGGCCAGTGCGACGTTTATTTCAAAATAGATGGTTCTTTTTAGTGATGACTTGGTGATGACGGCATCCGGTGATGAGCGTTCCAAACAAAGACAAACTGTCTCTCTTGCTCTCACGTAACCCCCATGTTGTACAGCTATACTCTAATTTTAAAAAAACGTATGTAGAGACATCTTTTGTGAAATATTTCTTGGCAGAAATTAATTCCTCAATTTTAATGCGAATTTGCTATTAACATGCCGTAATACGAGGCCCTGTGTATACGAATCAGGACACTAGAAAGAGATGGGTATACACATGGGGATTGGAGGTCACGGCGGGAGAGTGGGTGAGATAGTTTGGAACGCTATGCGAGTTTTGTCACAACCGATTGCAACCGATGAGTGCATTATTGATGTAATTTTTGGCTAACCGTTGACTTCACACTAAAACTCCGTGTTGAACTTGAGATGCTCTTAGATACTGGAACTGGGTCCGATGGACCCGTTGCGTCGTACGCTAAAATCGGCTGCCAGTATAGCTGTTCACTGGTTATACAAACTTGAGCTTCGTGAAGTGTCTAAAAAAACTCTAAAAAATAGGAATTTCATCATTTGGGGGGGGGGGGGGGAGGCGACCATTCAAAAGCGCCAATTCCCAAAAAAAATAAGCCAAAAGCGATAAAACATACACGAAGGAATTTTTGAAAAAGTAGCCAAAAAACGGCAATTTGCTGCAAAATCAGTGGTCAAAAAGCGCTAAAAGAAAGACCCTAAAATCTTAGACGAAGTTTGCCTGAATTTTCGAGCCAACCTATTTCAAAAAATTACTGTCGTCAATAAAGGGCTGTTTGAAAAAGGCATAGTTTTCCCGCGCAAAGTTTCTCTTCCATTCACTTATAGATTTTTGATATTCACTGAAACGCAATGTCTTATTGTCATGTCAGTTCAACGAAAGGTTATCGTAGGTGTGCGATCTCGGTCATGCGTATTTGTTTGCTTATCCCGAACTTCTCATTTTATTGTGAATGCAGGTTTCTCATGCACTCTCGCTATCTCTTTCTCGCCTTCCCTTCTTTTCTCTGTACAGTTCTAAATCGTATAATCTACATGCGCTAATACGGTGCATCCAAATGCGCCGATTCTGGGGGTTTCGGCGTCTCCATGAGCGCCAAAAAAAAATTGGCGGTTTTTGCTCGGGCCCTCTTGAGAACGACTACCCCTAAAAAATGTTTAAGTTTCATATAAGGGGGTTTGGGCGAGGGTTATAATATTTATGCCCCTCCAAATAATGACTCCTGTTTTCTAAACCTTTGGTACCTGAAAAAATAACACTTTAGTATTTCAGGAATAATAGAGTAAGTTTTTAGATTTCGTTCTTCGGAGCAAGATTAGATGGGCGAATAGCAAACGGAGTTAGGGAGTGGATGATATCGAGTCAAAGTCTTAGCTCAAATAAACAAAAATCACGCGCAAGACGCGAAACGGAACGCTTGGCCGCGAAGCGGCCACCGGCCACTAGTATATTATAAATTCCAAAAGGTGTTATTTTCAAAACGGGACAACGGAATCAGAGCATATTGTGCTTTAACACGGCACAGTGGAAAGATACCGACAACGGATATTTTTGAACGATGATGTTTTTGACGATTTGCATTCGCGCTCTGATTTCATGTATTCGACATTAATTTAGCAACAGTAAAAATACAGATACCACTATACCGAGCATTCATTCAGCATAATTATTCTACACAAATCAACGTATTTTTGCCTTTATCAATAATAATTCGAGGCACTTCCATTTTACCATCGTTTGAAATTACCAGAAGCATGTCTATTTCACCTCATTGTGAGCCTCGGGTCATCGATAATTCGCTCCGTTGCATCGAAGCGATTATTATCGCTTTGACTTCATGAATATTTCACTGGACCATCTCTGCAGGTCTGCGTGGTAGACGGTGAAGGGAGAGGGAAACGGGGAAGTTCAGCTGACCATTGCTTGGCTGCTTCTTCCAGCGTGGATTGCGATATGTACTCTGGAACACGTATGCACTGGAAAATGACACCTTTGAGCAAAATTTACGGCGGAATATACAATGTACATTCAAAGATAAATCTATTGAAAATCGCGGTTTACGCATGCATGGAAATTGTAAAGTGATATAGAAAACTCAGTAGAGTTGAGGATACACCATAAGTCTCGCTATGATCATCAGGTAACGGTGCTGACCACATACCTACAGGAGTCTGTTTTTTTGGTCCCCTCCAAAAACATTCCTCCTTCGCAACAATTCAGTGCGTCGGACAGACGATTTAAAAATAAAATAATAATGAAAAAATGCTCGTTATTAGTATTATTTCAGAGGTGTTGCGTTAAAAGATAATGAAAGTTTTGATGAAACAAACTTCATACGGCATAAAAAATGTGTCTCCACGCTCGTACATTAATAACTGGCGAGGACGGAATTTGCATGCAAATGACACACGAAAACGCTTTTTTACTTCAAATTGTACTCCCTTTCAAAAAATGTACGGGACGACATTATGTTTGGGAGGGGGGCGAAAAAGTGTTGGAGGGGAGAATACATAAATAATATTAAAGTTGCTGTTTAGGACATTTTCGGGTAGTCCTTGGTTATCGTTGAATTCTCGAGTTGAGTACGTGGAGGGAGACCCAAGATCCCCCATTCCCCCTCTCCCCAAACTCCCCTCTGTGCGTTTCACCCTTTCGCGAAATTTGTGTTTAATCAGTTTTCATCCAACGTTGGTTTTATGTTGAGAGCATTCTTCTCCTCCGCCTTCCATTTTTAGCGTGCATATATATACCAGACACCGGTTTATGTTCGTTTATTTTTCTCTTCCGCTTCTCCGGAATATTTGCCAACCGTGCTTACATTTTGCAAATAATTCACTTCACTCACAAATTGTTGCTAACCAGTAATTTCATGAAGAGACTGGAGAGGGGTAGAGGAGGGTGAAAGATCCTGAAGGGGGGGGGGATTCTTACGTGATCTCGTATATATGTGGTCGACGTCATGAATCTTGCATCCAGCTGTTTGCGAGCTTTGCGAAAGAGGTTCGAGGCCTTTTTTCGGTCTCGCATCACAAGCCCGTTGGGTTGAGCAAGTTAGGGTCGGTCAGGTACTCAAAACTCTTGAGTACATCGTACGTAATAAATACTCAAGAGCGTGTGCAACGGTAGGTTCTTGTTTCCTCTCTTTTTTTTCGCCATCTTGTTTGTTTATAATTCATTTTGTCGGTTTTCCAGCTTTTACCATTCCCGCTGTCATTCTCCTGGTCTTATACCCTCGTCCCCTCTCCCATCTCACAGAGGATCCAGTGGAAGAGGGTAGGTCGCCTCTGCATTATAAATACTCATACTTTTGCGTCCGATTATTCTCTCTTTATTACCACCTATCCTGGCTTTTAGTCTTTGACCCCGTATTCTCTTTATTTTCTCACCACCGCCGTGCCGCCCTTCCAATCGCTCTCTCTCCCTCTCCACTTGTTTTGGAAGCACATAACTTTGAGCCCGAGTAGTTCTGCAAGCCGAAATGATTTTTTGTTTTTTTTGTTGTTTTTTTTGTTTTTTTTTGTTTTTTTTTTTGTTTTTTTTTTTTTTTTTTTTTCAAATGAAAAATGGCAAAATATGAAAATGCAAATGAAATAATGGCATAATGAAATGGCAAATTAACCCTTCACTGCATGATTTTTTTTTTTTTTTTAAGCAAATGTGGATTTTTCAATGTATTAGGTGGTCAAATACATGGGAAAAATAGTGAAAAAAATAATTTGACGGTTTTTCGGTCAAAATTCTCTTTTTTTCTATTTTTTACTCGTTTTTACAAGTGATATAACACCATAAGAAATGGTGGGAATTTTTTTTTTTTTTTTTTAAATTTAATTTTTTTTTTTTTTTTTTTTTTTTTTACTCTAATTGGATTTTTCAAAAAGCCAATGCCGGAAACTTTATAAAAATAATTAAAATGTGGTCAGTTTGGATACGGGGGCAAATTTCCCCCCTGACATGATTTCGATCACGAACCCTTCACTGCATGATGTTTTCCTTCAGCCAATTTTTTTTTTTTTTTGTGAGCTCAAAACATACCTTCTCCCGCGTTGACCCACCATGCCCCAAAGGCATATCTCAAAACCTGTATTTTATATGAGCGTTTGAAGAATTTGTTCAACCGGTGAAACTTCATGCAGTGAAGGGTTAATCGAGGCAAAGCGGTTTTTTGCTTAGTTCCCAGAAAATATAAGATGGTCTGCCCCCCTCCCCCAGATTTCCTTCAACAAAGTTAGAAATTGAGAAAGTATGGCGATGGCGCAGATGTCTATCTGTCTCAGAGCTGCCGTTCTGCGTATAACCAATCGTATTTTTCAATTCACCGATGATTTCACCGGTTGAAAAAAGATTACACAGTTCAGTTCAGTGTATATGACTGTACTGCGCGAAAAACTCTGATCTGTAAGCTTTTCTCAATCGGTGGAAACGCCGTTAATTAATTAAAATACCTGCAAGTTTTTTAAAGTCATCGACAACTCCATCGGTTGAGAAAAGATTACAGTTCAGAGTATTTTCGTGCATTACAGTCATGCACTGAACTGAACTGTGTAATCTTTTCTCAACCGGTGAAATCATCGGTGAATTGAAAAATGCGATTGATTATACGCAAAACGGCAGCTCTGATCTGTCTGTATCCCGGCATAACTTTTGAGCCAATGGCCCATATACATCCACATTTTGCAGCAGTGTTGCCAGATTGCGGTGGAAAAGCCGTACGTTTTACATTGATTTAAATGGGGACGATACGGCTTTTTACCCTCGATCTGGCAACACTGTTTTGCAAAGAAGTTGCTTTTCACATTCCTCAAAGGGATTTGTTTTTGTTTTTTCGACATTTTAAATGCGAAGCAAGTTTTGGAGGATAAAAGGTTTCCATTTAAGTCAATCAGTGGCGCAGCGTGCAATTTGGCAATGTTGCAGTTCGTCTATTTAATTCCATTAAAAAGATCGAACTACTGGGTGTTCGGTGAACACCTTCGCATTCGACCTTTTACATGGATTTAAATGGGCACCATGCAACGTTGTCTGATTGCACGCTACGCCACTGAAATCAATGGAAAAGGGGTGAAATGGGTAACATAGGGAAAAATTGGAATCTTTCAAATGTAGCAGTTTGAATTTTGATTAAAATGGGTAAAAACATTCTGCAACCAGCCTACTGTTAAATTAACCCCTTAAGAAAAAGAGGATCTAGAGGTCTTCCCCAGAATATTAAAGGGGGCTCGGAATTTTCCTCCAGAAAATATATGGGGGTCTGGGGGCCCCCCAGATTAAGTTTAATGTGAGAAAGTGTTCGTGGGGTATGTACTATCTACGGTTCATTACAATTCACCGATGATTCAACCGGTTGAGAAAAAATTACAGCGTTCAGCTCATTCAATGAATGTAATGCTCGAAAATACTCGAACCTGCATAATCTATTTTCAATTCGGTGCAATATCAATTAAATTTTAAAAATAGACGCAAGTTTTTAAAGTCATCAACAACTCCACCGATTGAGAAAATATTACAGATTCGAGTACTTTCGTGCATCACTGCCATGAGCAGAACTGAACTGTGTAATCTTTTCTCAACCGGTGAAATCATCCGTAAATTGAAAACTATGCCGTGGGAATATACGCATCGGAACGGCAGCTTTAATGATTTTAAATCAGACTCATAATTTCGTTAGTCCGAGCGAGAACTTGCAACATCCTCATTTAAAAGTTTTACGGGTAACTCAAGATAAGAATAATTAAGATTTACTGGCACTAACAACTGAACCAGGAACCACAAACGGTCGCTCGATCCTGTAAGGGAAGAAGATGAAAGCAGAGAGATGGGAGTGGGGTGGGGAGAGGAGGCGAAGAAATGGTTACAGAGGATGAATGAATGAATGAATGAGCAAAAGGAAGGAGATTGATGAATGAATAAAGCACAGGTATCGAGCTGGAAGAGCGATTTGTAATCGTTAGCAAAGCTGCAGAATTTTCAAGTTCTTCGGTCGAGTCCTAATTTTGGAGCTGGAAGTTTGCATTGTTGTCGGACTGGATACACTGAATGGTTTATCTAATGGAAGCCGGTTTGTCTAAAATATGTTGATTCCACAGCGAATAGTTTCAAATCTCTCAAGTTGTTCGACTTATGATTGGATTCGTAAAAACTCTTGAGTTTTCTAAAAAAAAAAAAAAAGTCTTTCAATACATGCAAATCGAGAAGCATCACAACCTGTATCTTCTCCTGCTCATTTGTATTTATTTATTTATTTATTCATTCATCTTCCGGCCTTCGATATATAATCCCTAAAAAAGGACGTGTTTGGTATCAAAAAGAAATATATTGAAGTGTACTAGCGGAGACAAAGATACCTAGCCAGGGTAGGCAATAAGCAATACACAGCACCCCATTTTACACGTGTTTTAGGTGTGTTGCGTGTTGCATACTCTGGCCAGGTATTTTTGTCCCCGCTAGTTCCTACTCTCAGGGTAAGTCAACCTTTTTACTATACCAGGCTCAGGATACCAGAATGAGAAGACAAGATTCCAATTCGCTCAAATTCAGTGGGTAGTTAAATATTCGTACTCCGGGGTGTTCGTTTTGCATATGTCAGTAATTGAAGGCGTATAATAAAAAATTAGTTTGAAGGTGTCAATGATTTGGAGTACATTTTACTGTCATAAGAGATCGAGTTACGAGATCAGATAACTCGGGCGTGTGGTTTTAAAATGGTTTAGTACTTTCACCTGCCATGATTCGGACACACCCATCACGATCGATTGAAAAAGCCCCCCCCCCCCCCCCACCACGACCATAAATAAAATAACCTTGCGAAAACCTCAAAATGCAGAACCTTTTGGTTTCTTATCTTCTTTCAGTATTCAATGTCAAAACCTAATATCATCATTTGAAAATTCCTAGAAACGTGGATTGTAACCCAGAGTGACCCCTCCAAACTTCCAAAAATAAAAACAATAAAAAATGGTCTATATTGTGAAGCAGAAAATATTTCCAAAGCTCTTTTTGGGTCGACCCACTCTCCCCATGTTCTACTAAGTTATTGTATTTGAAGTTATATAAAAAAAAAAACCCCTGCCAAGTGGCCGAAAACACTTTTCATTCGCGCATATCATTGACATAAAAAGGATTTATAAATTACAACCTGCACCTATCAACCTTGCAACCTTGCACAACGAGGCACAGAACAAGAAATATTTTATGCGATTGTATCCGGCAGTAAATATCCATTAACGGGAACTAGAATGCAACACGGAAATGCAGTTTGGAAAAAGGTGTGAGCAAGAGAGGGGGAGAGAGAGGGGGGAGAAACAGGAAGAGGAAGAAAGTGTTTTAGGGAGAAAAGGAGCGAGAAATGTGTTGTACTGTTCCTTGTTAGCACCCGAGGAAACCTTGTCAGAATTTCGTATGAAAAATAGAGAGGATCGGAGAGGATGGAGATAGAAGGAAACGGGAGGAAGGATCAGGATACCACAGTGGTAGGTAAGACTGAAGAGAGGAGAGGTAAACCGGCCAAGATTTCCACAGAAATGAAGATAAGAGTATATATAGTGAACATTGAACATCGCAGGAACATGCAAATAAAAGTGGAGCGAATGATGATGTGTTTGCAGACCGCATTTTAAAATTTAAGTGCATTTACATTGAGGGTTTAAGTTTTCGCGTTCCTCGAAAGGGTTCCCATGAACAGTCAACAAAAAAATGTGAGTGAGCTGGGTTCCATATAGACAAAGATAAAACAAGCGGCTGCCGGGCTGCTGCTGTGCATTTAATTAACTCGTGTAAGCGGTTGCACATCCTTCCAAACCGTTTGGATAGCTTGTAAGGTATAGATGATGAAAACATGTAAAAAAGTAAGGTTGTAAAAAAGTGTAAAGTGCAAATGTGTAAAATGTTGAAAGTGCAAGTGTTTTAGAGTGGATAACTGGACATATAAGTTTTATACAAACTTGAAGATTTGGTTTCATTTTATTACATGTAAGTTTCTTCATCGTGCAAACCATCGAAACAGTTATATTAATTTCTGTGTGCAGGTAGCCCCTCTCAAACACTTGCACTTTCGTTTGAAACCAATTTCAAGTGGATCCGTCACAACTTTTTTTGAAGGTTAAAAAAATGAGGCAAACAAACCGAGGCCGTTGAAAATGTCCATAAGAGATCTTCATCATGGCTACCTCATTGAAGTTTCAAAATCACGTCCCATAAATCCTCTCAGCTGCTATAAGTCGTTGATTGAAACACACAGAGGATAGCCTCAAATTAGATATGAATCTTTCATGGTACCTGCGTAGTATACTTTCATTTACCTTTCAATTCTAAAGTCATTTTGTGAGTCTGTGAGTGAATTTTGTAATTTTTTATGGACTCATCGTAAATTTTGGTGGATTTTACTGAAGCAATAATCAATCACTATAATCAATAATCATCACTAAATAATCAATCACTTACAGCAAAAGTTAGCTAGAGTCCCATTGCAATCTTTACACCGTAGTTACTTAGTTCATAACAAGCGAGTGTATAGTGATCTCAACTTCCTGTCATCATCATGCTTGCCTCTGAAGCAAATGCATCCATGGGCGGATACAGGAATTTGTCCGTCTCTTTTTGCTCCCATTTGAATACGTGTAGTAAAGAAGGACAGACTTAGGGGCTGAAGCCACATGATGGCCCCCTCTGCTATCTTTTTCCAACACATGTGATCAAACGACCGCAGAGAGAGAAGGACAAATTCCTGGATCCAC